>PVKA01049172.1:0-13397 GCA_004027165.1 Ctenomys sociabilis | reverse complement strand
ATATAAAGTTCATGTGTTGGTATATAAGTTTTGATCTACCTAGGTCTTAACCATCCAGCAGAAAAGTATAAAAGTATAAAAATGAAGTATACATCGTGAGCCCATAATATTAAGCTGAGCTGTAAATGGATATGGTCGACAATTTCTTTGAATAACTCCCTATGGTTGCAGAATGCTGGACTGCGTTGGATTGTGGTGTTGAGTTCAAGCACCTAAGGTAGTTGAATGTCAACAGAGTGCCCACTTTTGACAGGTGTAGACAAAGGAAGGGTTATAGAAAGACAAAATCATCATGTGTGTGTATAGACAGTACAGTTGGGATAGATAACGCTGTGCTTCTACATAATTCTATGAGAGGCAAGATCTGCACTAATGGTGGTTGGACAGGATATTATTTCGGCTTTTAGTGCTATGGTCATCCACTAGGTAAATAATTATTGAATCTTTGATATAATTCAGCTGTATAAAAACCTGTAAATATAATATCATGTATGCACCCTGTACAATACCAAAACGTTATGAAAACAGTTTGCAATGTATTATTTCATCGACTCTGTATGGTTATGGTGTTTTGAAACTGTCTGATTGACATTTGTATTTCAATAAAATAAAAATAAATGAAAAAAAAAAGAAAAGTGAGAACTTAAGGATTAGCCAATGAAGTGAGGACAAGGAGAAACAGTAGGAAACATTACAGGGGCAAAGCCATACATTAATTTGCACAAGACGATTGAGGCAATGACCCTGAGAATCTTCAGCATGTTATTTTTTACTTTTTTGGAACCGGGGGATTGAATTCAGGCCCTTGCGCTTGCCAGGGAAGCATTTATTCCACTGAGCCATCTCCCCAGCCCCTACAGCATGTTTTTTAAACTAGCAGTTAATTGGTAGAATTCTCACCCTATATATGCTGATACCTGTGAACTAAGCAACTGCACTGAAGATAGCAGTGTGCAATAGTAGGGTCATGCTTGGAATGCCTATCATTCCGGTCTTCTAAAATACGTGCTGTTTGTCATGACATAGCAATTGGTGACATATTGCCTCTCAAATAAATGCCTGCTTTTTAAAAAAGGGTAATGAAGAAAACAAGTGACAAGGACAAAAAAAAGTCACAGGACTGTCCTGCTACAAGGCTGTATATGCTTAGATTCCTAAATTTCTGTGTAAAAATGTGTAATTGTTTATTTCTATTTTTTAAAATATTTAAATGTTTTTCCTCATATTCTATAGGAACTTAAAGTTTAGCATATTAATATTTGAAGGAAAATTCCTGTTCTATGTTGAGCCTAAGATGTTTGATATCCAGACAGATAGTATAGTTAAGCTCAACTGCCTATGTTGTAGGGTAATAATAATAAGCCTGTCTTTTGGAGGGTTAACAACCTAAGTTTGCAGACCAAAAATTAGACGAAAAGAAGGGCTGCAAGGACAGCCAACATTTTGGCCCTAGCCTTTCAAGGTCAGTGAAGACTCAGGACATAGGAGAACCTGATCTGTAACATCATGGAACTCAGTTGTGTCCCACATTTTCTGATCAAGGAGATGATGGGGCCACAGAGCAACATGATCGATGGCACAGAGAGTGCCTATGGAGAGTCACCTGGAGAGAAAACCTTCTCTCAGGCTTCTACAGAGACAAATTGGTCAAGCGATGGCTGTGACTCAGCCACATGGCTGACACTGACAAAGGATATACAATCTGCAGTACAGGGTTTCAGGATAAATCCTGAGGGGATTTGAGTGACCTTGTCAGATACAGAAGTTACATTTCTTGCTACATAGATCTTGCTTCATCTTGATCTTAACCATACAGCAGAAAAGTATAGAAAGGAATTATAAAAAGCAGAGCCATATTGATATGCTGAGCTGTAAAAGGCTCAAGTCAACAGCTTAAGACATTGCCAGTCTTATGGGCAATTGACTACTCTTATGGACTGCTGGACTATATGGGAACATTTTCCTGAATTGATGCACTTACGATACTTAAATGGCAATGGAATGAACTACTCTGACAAAACTAAACAAATGAATGATCATTTTGTATGTGTATACTCAAAATAGTTAGGGTAGATATACAGCTGCATTCCCTTAATTCAGTGAACAGAGACTTATTGTAATAGTGTTTGTGGACAGGATATCATGTCTGCATCTTGTACAATGAATAACCATTAAGACAACAATATGCAACGTATTAATTATTGAAAATGTTCTAGTAATCAGTTTTGAAACTGTCTCATTGCTATTTGCTTTTCAATGAAATTGTTTATAAAAAAGAAAAATACTAAAAGCAAGAATAACAGGCCCATTTCCCAGAACTGACTTAACTTTGTCCTAAAAGTCTCCAAATCTTGATATTATAAGCTGGGATCATATTTAACTTTTTAAAAGAAAATAGAATATATTAAAAAATTAAAATAATACAGAATTTCACTAAATTAAATAGTAAGAATTGAACAACTTTTGTTATATTGCACAATGGCGTTAAATTTGTTTTTTGATTACCAGATATATGCATGTAAAATTGCTTTAAAAACTGGGAAGAAATTAAAAAGAAGGAAAAATTGAACAACTTTGTTTATATATCTCTATCTATCTATCTATTTGTCTATCTATTTTTCTATCTATTTGTCTATCTATCTATCTATCTATCTATCTATCTATCTATCTATCTATCTATCTATCTATCTATGTATCTATCTAATTGATTTAGCAAGACCAGTTAGTCATGGCTTCTTTTCAAGAAAATAACTGCTATTTTGGAGGGAGTATAGACAAATGACAAATTTTATCTTAATAATTTATTACACTTTTCTTCTGAGTGCTTAAGAACAACTTAAAATGAGACCTGTGTTGATTAAACTTGAGCTCTTGCTGTCTACCAGGGTCAGGTGAACCGCTCTCGGCATTACTCTCAGAACAATGTCTAGCATGTCTCAGGTCCTCTGTCAGTGTCAGCTGCCAGAATGGGCCAAGCTCTCATGGGACAGCCCTTTCCTGTGGTGACCCTCCACAGGCACACTGCACTTCCTTCCTCATCCCTGTCTCCTGGGATCCAGCAGTGTAGTGGATTCCTAACGATTGTCAACTGATTATACAGAGCTGAATTAAACTAGTGTGGTGCTGCGCGCAGGGGGCCCACCTGAAGGTTGTTGCCAGCAAGCATAGAAGGTAGAACAGGGGAAGCCCCTGAAACGCTGCCAGGGATGCTGTTTGGAGAAGCTGTTGGAGCTGCTGGGGCTGTTCGAAGCTGCTAATTCTCTTGGGCTCTTTGCTGGAAGACCGTGCCATGCTAGCTCTTCCAATGAACTTTGGAGGAGCTCTGGGTCTCATCTTGAGCATCGTTTACTGACTCCAATGGAGAAGATAGTGCACTGCTCAGCCTCATGGAGAAGCTGGTTGCATTGGCTTTCCTGATTGGAGCTCACCTTTAGCCATTGTTGGAGGACCTTGGGACCTCACTGTTGTTGATGATTGCTGTGGTTCTTTTGGAGGAGTACAGGTACTTTGTCTGAGCATTGCTTGCTGGCTCCAGTTCAGATCCCTTGGCTGCTAGCACAGATCCTTCATCCACTCACACAGACTTTGCAGCTTCCACCACTGACCATTGGGCCCTTCCAGCACAGATCCTTGAAGCAGACCTGCATGAGACATTGTCATGCGCTCTGGGCTTCCAGTTAGACTTGTGAGTGGCTTCATTATGAGCTCTAGGTTTTCATCTGGACTTACTCAGGTTAATAGGATCCAGGCTGTTAGCTGGAGCCCTTAGAATTTAGTGTGTGGACAGGTTTCCTGCACTCTTGTACATGATTCTTGGGTGATTCCTCATAAACTAATGTCATTAAATGTGTCCTGTATTATGTTTTTCACCTTGCAGAAACCCCAAGCCATGATAATCATTCTCCCCGCTTAGGAGAGTGAGTAACCCAGCAGAGTTGAAAGATCTTGTAATGAGAAAGAAGGTTCTTGACTATCCTGGGTCTGTGCTGCCCTTTGGAGGCCAGGACCAAAACATGGGCTGTTCTCCTAGCCTGCTTATGTCTCCAGTTTTAGCCTATAATCTTTAGTTGTTGAACATGCAGAAGAAAATTTCAGTGACACAGGCACGTCCTAGAAGATGTGACCACGAAGTTGCCTATTATACAACAGCTGTGGCCCCTTGCTCAGGAAAAGTTACTGTAAGCCTTATAATTAACCTTCTAGGAGGAGGAGACACGTTCTTCTTGTGCTTCTTGTTCTTGTTGTTGTTTTTCTTCTTCTTCCTCTTCTTCTCCTTCTTCCTCTTCTTCTTCTTTCTTCTTCTTCCTCTTCTTCTCCTTCTTGTTTCTTCTTCTTCTCCTTCTCCTTCTCCTTCTCCTTCTCCTTCTTCTTCTTCTTCTTTCTTCCTCTTCTTTTGCACTGAGAAGGGAATTGCGACTGGGAGTCTTGGCGTGTGCCTGTAATCCCAGCACTTGGGAGGCTGTAAACAGAAGAATCACTACCAACTTACTCTAGTAGTGAGACCCTGAACACCCTGTGAACCCTTCCCTAAAATACAGAGAAAAATTATGGCTACCTAATATAACTCTGTAATTAACAAGTACAAGTGAGCTCTAATGTTCTGTTAATTACTTGTGTTACTTTGCAAAGCATAACAATCAAAGCGTTGTGCTCTGGTCAGGGAGAGCTCTGTTGTAGCAGGAAACTTAGCCATGGCATAATGCAGAAGTAGATCTGCCACTGGGGTTTCAGATTGGGAGAGAGCTGGAGAAGTCTGAGCATCTACAGGAGGAGGTCAGCAGGAACCAGGAAAGACGAAAGGTTCCCCACTGGGGTATAAAGATAGGTCGGGGACAGGAGCTGGATCACTGGAGGATGTCTGAAGTGGGGACCCAAAGCCATAAACGAGAGCAAGGGAGCAAGGTTTGTGGTCACTCCCATGCTACAGCGAAGCAGTGTTTCAGGGGGTGCTTTTCTAGACAAGCAATGGAGTTTGAAAAACTTCAATAAACAGGTGGTGGTGTTCTCTGACCTCACAGGGGAGAGTAAAAGTCAGGTGGGAAGGAAGAAAGAGACAGAGAGGGATTAGGAGGCTTCTCTCATCTGAAATGCTGACCTGATGGTCGCTGGGCAGAACTTTCTGCAGGGCAGAAGCACAGGAACTATAGAGCCCAGGATCTATGGATGTTGGCAGCTGGGTCAGACGCGCAAGAATGCTGGAAGCCAGTAGGTGGCGCTTGGCTCGCTCCTGCGTTTTAGCTGCAGATGTAAGGCACAGCCAGAGAGGAACTAGTTCAGACCACTGAGATTTTGCAAAGGCAACATGGTGAGGAATTTATTGCCCCTGGATCTCTAAGGACCAAAGGGAAGCAGGATTTTTTTTAAATTATCATTAAGGATTTTTGTTGTTGTTGTTGCTGGTGTTTGAACTCAGCACCTTTTGCTTGTGAGGCAAGCACTCTTTCTACTGAGCTGTCTCTCCAGTCTGAAAGATAGAACAGGACTGTAGGAGGGGAGATGAGATGAATGTTATCCGGTTATCTTGAACCTCAGTAGGCAAAGCTCTTTGAGGCAGCTAGTGTAAATTTTGGGGAGTCTCAGGAAGTTGAGGGACATGAAAGTTTCCTTTTCCTATCTGATCTTCCATGACACTGTGAGTTTGCCCATGATGACAGTCTCAGTGCTGAGCTGAGTTCCCGCTGGGAACAATGCTATCTGACTCCTACCTGGGCCATCAAATGCATTTTGATTCCCAGGCAATCCCAGCTGTGGCACTGAAGGAACAGAAGTAGAGTCTAGGATATCTGAGGAGGAACTGGTACTCGGGGGTCTAGGTGAGGGGTGACTCTCAGCTGGTTTCTGAGAGAATGAAACCACTGTCTGTCTCGGGGGAGGCCCTCCAGGGCTCCTGAAAGAAGCAGTGTCTCTGGAAGTCTGAGAGATGTGCCCAGGAAACCCTGAAAGCCCTTCTGTCAACCAAATCCTGGCTTAGCCTCACGTTCCAGAGGTTCCCAGCCACTCCAGGAGAAGGAAGCCAGCACAGGAGTGAGGGTCCCCACCCCTACAGGCCCAAGGCCAGCATCAACTGACCGTGGGACCCACATACTGAGAAGACCACAAGCAAGTCTCTCAGTCTTCGGTGGAGCCTGAGTCCTGGGAGTGGTCCTTCCACACCTGGGGTTTGGAGGAAGGAGACTTTTAGTGCATGCTGCTCTCTGGTCCAACCGGGAATGTCACCATCTCCTCTGCTTGCATAATGCCCAGACCATAGCTCTGGAAGCAAATGTACAAAACATGCACAACTGGCCCTCTGGGTCCTGTGAAACATTCAGAGAGCTCAGCAGGTGACACAGGCATCATCCTTGTCCTCCTGGACAGTGGTCCATTGCGGGAATCCTAACCAGGGCTGTTTAGAAGGATCCCGAGTGTGTGTCAGTGTGCGTACGCATACGCATACTTTCGTAGGAGCCTTAGTCATATTTCTGTAGCAGCCGATGGATCCTTCTACAATGTTAGCAATGGCTGCTTGGTAGCTACTGGGACTTTTCAGGTACAGAAAACCACGGCATCATGCTCAGCCCTCTCTCCCGGGACTGTTAGCCCTGCGTGCCCCTCGCTTTCCACCTAAGCATTCAGCATTTCCTGTGGTGCTCACACAGTATTCTCCTGGGTCTCTGTGTTCAGTTTTTTCTTTATTGGGTGCTGAGAGTTGAACCCAAGGCAACAACACTGGCTGCATCACCACTTCATTGTTTATTGTTTGATACAGGATTTCCCCAAATCAATAAACTTCCAGGTTGGCCTTGAACTTGCTGCCCTCTTGTCCCAAGCCCAGAGTGCTGGGCTCATTGGCCTGTGTCATGGTGCTGGTTTCAGTTGTTTTATTTTACATGTCTTTTTTTTTTTTGGCAGATCGGTGATTATACTTGCCAGGGAAGCGCTTATTCTACTGAGCCATCTCCCCGGCCTTTCAGCTGTTTTATGAGGACACACAGTTGCATTGCTCCAGGTCTTCTTAAGACTTCATGTTAATTTGATTACACCAGCAGAGCCAGTTTCTGATGAGGAGACTGGACTTCACTGTGTCTTGCAGGGACACAGGGCTGCCTGTAACACACAGAACACACATTGAAGTAAAGGATAATTCTCTACTGTAATTACGATGGTGAAATGTACACAGCATCAGGATTACCTCTAATGCCCTTTAGTGCATTTGTAGCATGGTGTAACTCACTGCCATCTAGCTCTGTAGCATTACCTCAAAAGGAAACCTCTTGCTCAGCGATTTCCAATTCTTCCTTTTCCACAACCTACAAAAACTCCCATCTGCCTTGCATCTCTACAGTTTTGCTCATCTTGGACTTGGGGCATGAGTGAAATGTGATATATGATGTTCAGGACCAATGCCCTCTGCCTCAGCATAATGTCCTGAGGTCACCTGCACTGCAGCATATAGTAGTACTTCACTGCTTTCTATGGCTGCATCATATTCCATCTTGTTCTGGGCCAAAACAGCGTGTGTGTAGGAGAATGGGTCAAGGGTGTTATGAGGTCGAAGAAAGAGGCAGGCAGATCAGGACTATGCAGAGCCACACTTGCTGGGGTCCTAAGACAAAACAGGGTCCAAGGCAGCTGGTAGACCAAGGGGATTCCAGTGTTGGAGTCAGCGAGAGGCATACACAGGTGAGTTGGCTCAGAAGCAACTTGACCCAAGCTGGAGTATCACCTGCTTTATCCTAAGCTAATACCAGAGACTCTCCCTCAGGCAGATTCCCCGTGGCTGGTCCAGTTGTGAAGCTGCCCACACCACTCCCGTGCTTTGGTGTAGTGGGGCATGCTGGGAAGCTATGGGAGGAGCCTGGGTGGGGGCAGGGGCCCTGGCACCCGGGCAGCTGCAGTCACGGACATCTGAACAGGCACTGCATGGAGGACAACTCTTCAGCCTGTTCTCCTAGAGAAAGACATCTGAGCTGTTGGGAAGAACCCTTCCACGTGCACAATTGCCGCCTCTGAAGTTCTTGAGAGGAATCACTATGGTACCCATGTTGCAAAAAGGACATCAGAGAAAGTCTGGGAGAATGGGTTGCCAGATAGATAACTGTATACAGACTTTGCAGAGTTTGTCATGCATGTAAACTAAGAAAACTCCTTGCTTTTCTGAAATGGGAATGCAGCTGGCACAGAACCCACCACTTCCAGTCCAGATCTTGTTCTTCATTCTCATCTGGTCTGAATGAGAGCCTCTCTGTCTTTTTTGTCTAGGAGAAAGGACAAAGCCCAAGCCACTGTGCTCATACCAGGATGTGGTGTCTTAAACGCTTGCGCTGTGCTTCTGGGCTGTCAGTGCCCACACAGCCCAGAATTCTCAGCTCTCCTTGCTGAGGTATCTACCCCCCACCCCAGACACCTTCCACGCTGCCCTGCCAGGGCTGCAGGAGCTGCTGCATGGAGCACCGTGTGCATGGCGGTGGGAGCAAGAGATTCCTGCATCCATACCACTCCGTTCTGTCTTACCCAAGGGAAAGGGGAACCCAGGCACAGTCCTGCGTCTGTGGAGATCCAGGGCAAGGCTTAGCTGCAATGGAAATCCAGCTGCCGACACCACCGTCGGGTGACTGGCCCCACAGCTACTTGTGACAGCACCCAGAAGCTTGTTGCAAAAGAGATTCGCAGGTTCACACAGACCTCCAGATTCACAGTCCCAGCAAGCTGTGTTTCTGCCACCACCCATTCCGGTGCCTGCTACAGTGCCTAGACCTGTGGGAGTGACCCTGTTTCTCAGGGTGGAAAATGGGTTCCCAGCCAAGGGGAACACTAAGATAATGAAAATTGGCTTTTTTTTTTTTTTTTTTTTTTTTGTCTTTTTGAGACAGGGTCTCACTATGCAGTTCAGGCTGGCCTTAAGCTCACTTTGTAGCTCAGGCTGGTCTCGAACTCACAACAATCCTCCTGCCTCAGCCTCCCGAGTGCTGGGATTACAGGCATGTGCCACCACTCCCTGCTAAGATAATGAAAATTGGGCATGTAAGTTCTTTTCATTTCTTTCATAGATGATCAGAAATGAAACGGAGCTGGAAGAGCTCATTTCTGAGCAGACTGACATCTACGGTTTTCTGAAGAGTTTGCCCAGCTGCCCCACTGGCTTCCTACTGTATAGAAGGACTTAAGTCACAGTCATGTTTTCCCATAGAAACTCCTTGGGCCACAGGACAGAGCTCCTCCATGGCAGGTACAGAGTGTGGTATGTGAAAGGCCCTCGAACTCAGCCTGGCCTCCAGTTCACTAGCCTGTTTGGCCCGGTCAGTGGGGACCGTGGTGCAGGGCCAGTTCATTCCCGGAAGGTTTAGGTTTTTGGGAACACACAGCAGTGCACCATGATCTGTCAGTGTGCTGCTTCCCAGTGTTCCCTTGCACAACTGGGTATTGGCAACTGATCAAGTGGACTCCCAGGCTGGGCCCTCCCGAGAAAGCCCCGGGCCAGCTTGAGTTTATCCACAGAGGATCAAGTGCCATGTGCACAGTCACATCTGACGATGACTGTTTTTATTCATTCATTAAACCTTGTCCAAAAGTCCTGTAGGACTAAACATGCTTCATTCCGTCTCTTTTGGCCCAGGTCAGGAGCACATTCAAGCCCAGGGCTGGCTCCACTGACCTGTCCAACGAGGTTTCTTTCACAGGAAAACTGAAAAAAAGTGTACTGTATATTTGTTTTTTTCAACAAAATAGAAGATAGAGAAATAAGAAGTACAGAGAAGTTCAAAATTTTCTCCAAATTGTCTATTCCGTTCCTTCAAAAATGTTTATATCAATACGCTAATTGGTTTTCATGTATACTACTAGTAGTTTCCTTAGTAAGGGGAGTTTCCCATCCTTACTTGCTTGTTTCTTTTTCTAAGGCAGTCTGCTTTGTGTCTGACTTTACTTGGAGTAGCATTTTGGCCATGCTTTTAGGATACTGGTACATGGAGTAGTATATATGATATTCTGTAATCTGTGTTGAAATTTTGTTTAGTTTTTTTTTCACAAGAGTAAGAAGTGTGCTTTCCATGTTTTCTTTAGAAATATCAATTTCTACTCTACCACCTAAACATGAATACAAACTCGGGGAGTTGGAATGGCTTAATACTTCAAGGTGTTCCTCAGCTCCCTTGTGCAAGCCGTGCAAAGGAGATGATTTCAGGCTCAAAAGGTTTCCTGACTGTGCCTGGCCGTATGACAGTGGACACGTGGGACTGGACACAGACCGCAAGAGCTTCGTGCATTCTTTCTGAGACTCAGCAGTTAGGATGAGCACAAATTTATCTTTTCTTGCCTCTGGAGTCCCTGGGGTCCTGCTGGAGCCTTGAATCCTAGGGTCCAGCTCCTACACCAGCTGGGGCGTCTCCACCACAAGTTGTTCCTCCATTCCCCTGCTGGTTTCTGCATTGGGCTCCTGTGAATTGCGCTGCTGTGAACACTCATAGATAAGGAAGTGTGATTTCTTACAACTTCCTTTGTAACGTTGATGCTGATCATGACAGGAAAACTTCAGCACAGAGTCATAGACGCTCTTGTGGCACCCGGCCGTCACCGCGGTATTCACAAAGCTGAAGAATGAAGACCACCACAAGTTAGAGACCTACCTGGCGAAAGCAGGGAGTTCAGAGTCAGCATGGAATGCTGAGACCTATCCTAGAAACAAACAAACACAAAACCCAAAAAGCTACAGCTACAATAGCCATAACTGAAACAGAAAACAGAAAGGGAGAAGAAAGGTCTGCATAATTAAAACTCTAACCACAGATCATAAAAAGAATGGAGACTGGCCGTGGACATGGATCATTGCCCAAGATGAATACAGTGATTAAGTAGATTAATATGTACTGATAAAATTAAAACCGAGAAGAATAACATACTGCCCGCAATCCCAGCACTCGGGAGATTGAGACAGAAGCATTGCTTTGAAATCATGATTAGTTTGGGGCTACAAAAATGAGTCCAAGACTGACCCAAACTGCATTTTGAAGCACTGCCTCAATCAAGTAAAATAAATCTAAAATAAACAAAAAATAAAAAATAAAATCCTAACCACAGACTACCTGAAAACGTGAATAATTATTCAGAAAATATGAAATGAAGAAGTATGGTAGGGCTGCCCAGATAGCTCAGGAGACTAAAGAGCCTCCTGAGGTGGGCAAAGGGACCAGGGTTCTATCCCTGGCCTGATGTGCTGGTCCCGCCCTAGGACTGAGCCAAGACAGGGTCCGAGACTGGGTGTGGTGGTTCGCCTGTAAGCCCACGAATTGGGAGGCTGAAACAGGGGGATCACTATGAGTCTGTTCTGTGTAGTGAGACCCTGTAGTAAATATATCAAAAGGAGGAGAAGGAGGAAGAAGAGAAAGAAGAGGAAGAGGAGGAGAAGGAGGAGGAGGAAGCATGTATAGGTATAGGCACACCATGATAACGACTGGTGACTGGGCTTGTTTGTATGGATAAAGCCTTGGCCCAATTTGGTTGAAATGCAAAGCAGCAATGAGAACATCGCTCCCCAGTAACCGCAAGTGTAGGACCCTGTCCTGGCACTGGAGGTCTATGGGTGAGCGGAGCAGGTGGATTCTGCCCCAAGGCAGGAGTGGGGATGTGAGGTTGGCTGTTTCCCCTCCTTGAGAAGGCTCCAGAATGCAGTCAGGAAAGTGGCCCCTCTTCAGAAATGTTCCTGCCTCCAGGCCCAGGCAGGGCCCCATAAACATTTTTGGGTCCCAGGTGTGAGGATGCCCAGCTAGGACCCCGCTCATATTTGCACTCCTCACTGAGGAGTGCCCACCTGCCCTGAAATGCTCCCTAAGAGACACAGCCACACTGCCTGGGAGCTCCTTCATGCCTGGCACCTTGGATTGTGGCTGGGTCCCCTCCAGGCTTGCAGCTCCCTGGACATCAATGGGATGGGATGCAGGATGATGGCCAGGAACCCACAGGGGACCTCAGAGCACGCTGGCCCCACACCCACCTTGGGTGGAATAAACCAACTCCTGCTCTGTCCACTCCAGGTCAGGGACAAGTGTCAATCCTGGGCTACAGCCTGGCTTTGGGGAAGCAGTGATGCAAGGCCTTTCCCAAGTGCTGTCCCGGTTGTGTCATAGCCTCAGGCAGTCTCTTGCCAGGGTTCCACCCACACCTCCCTATAAAGCTCCCTGTGCCCCAGCAGCTGCTGCCCCAGACCTAGGTGCCTCCTGCTCTCGCCATGGCACTGCACTGGGCCCTGGAAGCTCTGTGCCTCCTCCCACTGCTGAACCCTCAGAACCCAGCCTGCACCAATGTCACAGCTATGCCCATCACCAGCGCCACACTGGACTGGGTGAGTTCTGGGGAGCCTGCTGCCATACGCTGGGGCCTCCCCAACCTCTCTGAGCTTGATTCTCCTGCAGGCTCTGGGCCCTTGTCCTGGCTCTGCCCTATCAGTGCTGAGACAGGACCATCTGACCACCCTGGACGCCTCTGGTGGCCACCGCCTCCCTCCAGTTTAAAAGCAACTGTGTTCATTAGCACCAAGCCTGGGCACCTCTGGGGCTGAGGGAATGAGCTCTGGCTGGTGCACCCCCACCCCGACCTGGGTCTCTCTGATGCCTGAGCAGAAGGAGAGGGGGATGGGTGCTCAGAGGCTTCTGGGCCCTGAACTCCACTGTCCAGCTCAACCGCAGGTGGTTTTTCATCGCCTCTGCCTTACGGAACCCTGAGTACAAGCAGGGGGCTCAAGATTTGCAGGCAGAATTCTTCCACTTTGACACGAACCCCAGGGAAAATGCTGCAACCATAAGGGAGCACATGACCATGTGAGTTCCCTAGGAGCCTGTGCGCTTCCCACCCTGGGAGGGGGCGCCTGCCCTCACCTCACCCCTCCACTGCCCCGCTGAGTCACACTGACCTTGACTGGCTTCCTTGTCCTCACCACTCCTGGCCTCCACCCATCTGGGGCTAGTGGAGACCGTTGCATCCAGAACACAACCTTCTTCACAGTGCAGAGGGAGAATGGAACCTTGACCAAAGTTGGTGAGGCCTGGTCCTTTGTGGGATGGGCTACAAGGGGCTGGGCCCTGGCTGATGGCAGCACTCACCAAATGGAACCCAGACCGACCCAGTCCCCACGCTCCTCCAATCCTGGGCCAACAAGTCTGAGCCTTCACTGTGCTACAGGCATCATTGTGTAGCGCTCTGCATAAACCAACTACTGTGTGCACATGCCTCTGGGCCATTGCAAGGATCCTGTGAGGAGACACCACACAGAACCCAGGAGATTTCCTGAGCTCCCACAGCTTGTTGGCACAACTGAATTCAGAGCAAATCTGGCCCCAGCTCTGTGCTCTCAGTCAAGCTTTAAGATAATGTGGAAGCTCAGGAGAAGCCCATGGGCTGGCACTGGAGACTCTATCAGGGTCCCC
>PVKA01049171.1:0-13395 GCA_004027165.1 Ctenomys sociabilis | reverse complement strand
ATCCATCCACCCATCCATCCGCTCACCCACCATCCGTCTATCCATCCACCCATCCACCCATCCATCTGCTCATCCACCATCCGTCTACCCACCCATATACTTATCCATCATCCACTCACCTACCCACCCACTCACCTATTCATCATCCATCTAGCCATTTACCCATCCACCTTTTCCTCCATCTATCTCTATCCACCTATCCATCTAGCCATTCATTCTCTTTCTACCACCCATTTGTCCATCCATCTAGCCATCCAAACATTCATTTACAAAGACAATATGCAAAGTATTAATTATTGTAACTGTTCTAATAATCTGTTTTGAAACTATTTCATTGCTATTTTATCTTTTTTCTCATTAAAATTATTAATATATGTAAACAAATATCCAATTAATACATATTTTTTCAAAAGCAGAAAATAAAGGCTGGAGTACTCCCAGGCAATTTAGGGCAGGAGGATTACTGCAAATTCAAGGCTGGTCTGGGATTCATAGTGAGCTCCTGGCCAGCCTGAACCACATAAGGACCTGTCTCAAAAAACTGCATGAGGGCTAGGGAGATGGCTCAGTAGAATAAGTGCTTGCCTAGCAAGCGCAAGGGTCTGTATTCAGTCCCCGGTTTGCCAAAAACAAAACAAACAAAAACACAAAAAAAGGAAAAAGCTCAGAATAAGCAGAAAATACTCTGCATCTGCGTGCTCCGAAGCCCAATTGTCGCTGCCCATTTGCCCCTTCCTGTGGCTCATGGAGAGTTATCTCCGGCATGCAGCTTCCCTTCTACTTCTCAGGGGAGATAGCTCAGTAGAATAAGAGCTCACCTGGCAAGCACAAGGTCCTGAGTTCAATCCCCAGTACTGGAAAGAAAAAAAAATTCTGGTCCATGTTTGGGGCTGGGGAGATAGCTCAGTGGAATAAGTGCTTGCCTGGCAAGTGGAAGGCCCTGAGTTCAATTCCTGGTTCCACCAAAAAAAAAAAAAAAAAAGCTTCTTCCACTTCTCAGAGAAAGTATGTCTAATTTGAAGGCCCATCTTGCACCTTTGATCCTGCAGGCTCTTTTTCACATTTACGCATCTCTTTGTGATTTATAAATCATCTGATTGAATAGGGCCTTCTGCGCAGGGTCGACTTCTGTGGTGAGGTGACGGGGAGGGGGTGAGGAGGGGTTAGCTCCTGGGGAACAGAAAAAATATCTGAACTCCGAACTCTGGGGAAGAGCCACTCAGCAAGACGTGAGCATAGGAGTGCCAGGGAGATGGCTCAGTGGAATAAGTGCTTCCCTGGCAAGTGCAAGGGCCTGAGTTCAAACCCTGGTTCTGCCAAACAAAAGACGTGAGCATGCCAGGTGGGTGCATGCTAGGGGGACCCTGCCCTGGGACAAGCCCTGGAGGGGAGGGGTGCAGGTGGACAAGGGTGGGGGGACTCTAGGGAGGAAGGGAAGCAAGGGGGGCGAAGAAGTTTCAGCTTCAGAGCCCCTGGGATCAGGCAGTCTCTGCCACCCACATCTCCATCCTAAGCCCCAGCAGCCCAGCGGGGGAGGGAGGTGCGGAAGGCAGGCCTGGGCCCAGAGCTGCTGCCTGGGGTGGCAGGTGGGCGCAGAGTTTTGTTTGTTTGCAGTGGGGATGAAACCAAGGGACCTTTACCAAAGAGCTCTATCCTCAGACCCTTTTATTTTTTTTAAAGAGAATACGGCCTGCAAGATAGCTCAGCCGTCCAACGCACCTGCTTAGGAAAGCTTAGGCAAAACACAGGGACTGTGGTTCGATCCCGGGCGCCACATGCCACGCCAGCCCGGCGTCCAGGATGGACTGAGCCAGCCAGCCACACACACACACACACACACACACACACACACACACAATAAATTGTAAAACTTTTCAGGCAGTTTCTTCCCCTTTCACAATATCCTGTGCTCTTTTCAGATTTGTTTACTCTTTCAGGTTCTTATAGGACACAATATGCACAATACGATGTCTACACATGTGGGTCTGAATTACTTCACTTATGAATGTGATCTCTATTGTATCCACTTACACGCCTTCTTTTTTTTTTCTTTTTTTTTTTTTTTTTTTTTTAACCAGGTTTTTAACTCTTGCCCTTGCCAGGGAATCGTTTTTTTTAAAAAAAAAAAAAAAAAAAATCTTGTTTTTCATCCATTCTTCAGTTGCTGAGCATTTAGGATGCTTCCAGGATTTAGCTATGACAACTCGTGCTGCTATAAACACGAGTGTACGTACATTACTGTGATATGATGTTTTCAGTTCTTCTGGAGAAAATACCCAGGAAGGACATAGCTGGGCCTGTCGTCCTAGTTCGCTGAGGAATATCCACGATTTTCACAGTGGTTGTACCAGTTATTTTTTTTTTTATTGTAAGACAAGGCCGCAAAGTTGCCTGTGACAGGCTCAAACTTGTGAGTCTCCTGCCTCATCTTCCTGAGTGGTGGGAGTCCCCGAGGGAGCCACCCCTCCGGCTCCCATGCACCCTTGCTCCTCTCCATGCCTCTGTCCCTGCCTCTCTTGCCCACTGTCCCTCCTGTCTCTGCTCCCACTTGGACCTGTGTCCCAGTACCACACCTACGTGTGCCCCAGGCCCTTGCGCAGGAGGAGGGGGGAAGGGCCTCGGACTCCAGCTCTGCACATGTCCCTGTTGCCCTGGCTCCGAATTCCAACCCCACCTCCCCAGTCCCATGGGAAATGGTTGTATGCAGCCTGAGCACACTGTCTCACTGGGTTTCCCTTTGGGGTTCCGGGCTCGGGTTGGGGCAGCTCACTGCCCAAGAGCAGTTTCCTGTGTGTGTGTCTGGCTCAAGGGAAGCTCAGGGGGGCCAGCTACTGGGGCACCCATTTGTCTGCCAGAGCCTGAAGCTAATGCGTATTCACGGCAGCTTTGGGTATCAATGAAGTTTTAATTTTGGAGTCATTCTTTTTTATTTTTTTGTCTTTTTGAGATAGGGTCTCACTATGTAGCTCAGGCTGGTCTCAAACTCACAACAATCCTCCTGCCTCAGTCTCCCGAGTGCTGGGATTACAGGCCTGCGCCACCACGCCCGGCCCCTTTTGGAGTCATTCTTGATCTATAGAAAAGCTCCACAGATACTCACTCTGTGCCGCACAGTTGCTCGCACAGCCCTGCCCGCTGTTTCCGTGGCCTGCTCTTGGTTTACCTGGTCCACCCACCCACCCTTGTTACTCTTCCCACTGACCCAATTCTGTCCCACCCTCGGGCCTTTGTACTTGCCACCACCCCTCGCTAGAATGCAGCTCTTTCTTATCTGATACCTCCTCAGCCTTCACAGCTCTGCTTATCAAAATAGATAGCTTTTAATTTTTTTTTTTTTTTTTTTTTTTTTTGGTGGAACCAGGGACTGAACTCAGGCCTTTGCACTTGCCAGGGAAGCGCTTATTCCACTGAGCCACCTCCCTGGCCTCAGCGTTTACATTTTTAAAAATTATTATAATAAAAAACACTTTGCCTTTGACAATACTCCCCCTCACGTTGGACACACTTCTCCCGCAGTTGTTGCTACTTTCTGAAGCAATTCTGGAAATCTCTTTCCCAGAGTGTTTTTATGAGGTCTGGTCAAAATTGTGAACACTGGGGTTGGGGAGATGGCTCAGTAGAATAAGCGCTTCCCTGGCAATCGCAAGAGCCTGAGTTCAATCCCCTGGTTCCGGGGGGGAAAAAAAAAAAATGTGAACGCCATGGTGCGGGCCACCCAGAGGAAGGGCAGGCTCACAAAAGCACAACGCAGCATCGCCTAGATCTAACTGGAGCTGGCATCCAGCAACTGCTGGCTTTTCCCCAAGTCACGGTGACCATGAAGGGAAACATTTTGAATCGATTTGAGATTATTGAAGCAGCCATGACACTCAAGAAAGAAGAGAGAGTCCAGAGCCGCTGCCGGAAGCAGCAAGAACAACGGAATGTGTGTGTGTTTGACATCGTGAGGGAGTATTGGCGGGGGATTCATGGCAATGAGCCTTTTACCGTTACTTTTTTGTTTTTGAATTAAACATCCACCGCGGTTCTCAGTCATGCCCTCGAAGCTGTCTCCCCTCGAAGCCCTGCTCCTCAACCTGCTGGTCCCCATCCCAGGGCTTTTTGTGACGTGTGATAGCTTTGTCATTTTGTTTGCTTGAGACTATTCGTTTCTGCTTATCTGTTTGACTTCTGTCTCCTCCTCTCGAGCAGTTCTAAGCAACAGAAATGTGGTGTGAGCCCCATTTGTAATTCACAGTGTTCTTACAGTTAAAAAGTTGAGGGGGTGGGTTAAGCCGTGGGATTTCTGGTCTTGTTGGACGCAGCGTACCTGCACTGAGCACTGCAACAGTGGCTCTGCTGGGGACACATCAGGGGCTGTTGTTTGCACTAAGTCTTGGGGACCAGGGTCCACACAGCACTTCTGCTCGCCTGCACCAGGATGGACCCACGTGGGTGGTGGCTGCTGGGGAGAGGCAGCGACAGACCTGGGGTCCTGAGGGCAGACGTGCTGTCCATGTTGTCGCCGTTCTGCCCTCAGCACTGGCCCGGCGGGCTTCAGGTGAAGTCACTGCACGGATCAGTAGCCCGGCCAGGTTCAGGGAGTCTGGAGCTGGGGCCGGCAGGTGGGCAGGCTGGGCCTCCTTCACCCTGCAGAAACACCAGAGAGCGTCTCAAGCTCTTTCTTCATGCCCAGCCCACCCCAGACGCTGCCTCGCCAGGCCTCAGACTCTCCACAGCTAAGTACCAATATGTTCCTGATTTTTTTTTTTTATTTTATTATTATTATTTTTTTTGTCTTTTTTGAGACAGGGTCTCACTGTGCAGTTCAGGCTGGCCTTAAGCTCACTTTGTAGCTCAGGCTGGTCTCGAACTCACAACAATCCTCCTGCCTCAGCCTCCCGAGTGCTGGGATTACAAGCATGCGCCACCACGCCCGGCTCATGTTCCCGATTTACAGATGGGAAAATGGAGCTTCTACGGCCTTTAGGATTTGCCTGAAGTTACACAGCACAGTACAGAACCAGAGTGTGGTTTTGGTTTCTATAGGACTGGGGATTAAGCCCAAGTCCTTCACACTAAGCTCTGTCCCCTGCCCATTTTTATTTTTTGAAACAGGGTCTCATGAAGTCACTAAGTTGCTCACACCAGGCTTGGACTTTCAGTCCTCCTGCCTCAGCCTCCCAGTGTGCTGGCATTCCAGGTGTGCACCATATTCAAATGAGCTGCAAGCCCCTTTTCTGCAGTTATGTCTGTGACACAGGCCTTCTTCTTCCCGCCCTCCTGCACCACCCCCTCTGGAGCCCTATCACAGCAGGCCTAGGCTGAGCAGGTCAGAGGACGGGGCCCAGGCTCTGCCTCTCTGGGAAGCTCCCTGGCGACTCCGCAGCTCCTCAGACCCTGCTTCTGCAGGGCGCGAAAGTGCCGCCTGCTTTTTCTGCTGGGCTAGGCTCAGTGGGGGTGGCAAGGGGACAGGAGACGAGAACGAGGGGCCCCCTGCTTTTCTCAGCCTTCCTCCTCAATAAAAGCTCCGGAGGCCCCCGGAGGGAACCACCAGCCTCAGTTTCCCCTTCGACTCCCAGTTCCTGTGGGCTGTATGTTTGCTCTGGTAGGGCAGGGACACAGCCCTGGAGCTCTGTGTTGGCAGGTGGAGGTTGCGGTGGGGGAGTGTCTGGGCTGGGGTCCCCACGAGCCTCGAGGGGCTCTTTGTCCCACAGCCATTGATCTGCTAAACCAGCGAGATGCATTACACCTCCCAGAGGTCAGGGGTCTGGCCAGTCCAGCTGGTAAATCGCCCCGTGGCTGTGTTTCAAAGCCTAGCCCCATGCTTTGGCTCCTTAGGGCCAGGGAGAGGCAGCTGAAGTTTGCTGCGGCTCTGGGGGCCAGCTGGGGCAAAGGCCTCCAGCTCAGGGAGGGACAAATAAATCAATGGGAAGCTGCTGGGACCTTGCGACCTCAGAGATGGCTCCAGACCATGTTTCTAACAAGGCCTGGTAAATTTGGAGGTGGCTCTTCTCCCTTGGGGACAGCAGGGACAGAAAGGACAGAGGTGGGAAAGCCATGAACGAGAGCCCAGGCCCCAGAATCCTGGCTGCAGGCAGGCTGGGTCTGGTCCTCCCTCCAGGGTCTTGGGTAGCAGGGCCCTCACCTCACTCTCCATACCCAGCCCTTGCAGAGCTCATGCTTGGTGGCCCGGCCTGCAGGGAGAATAGCTGCAGAGCCAGACAGTGAATGCAGCAGGCTGGCAGAGGCACAAAACCCACTGGAGGCCCAGGAAGATGGGGGTGAGGACTTCAGGAGCCACAGGAGGTCAGCTGGGGGTGGGGTGTAAGCAGAACACCTGGGCCACAGAGTGATCCCTGCTTCAGCGTGGGACCAGAGAGGAGCTGATGTGATGGCAAGAAGGGGCTCCTTGGACTCCCCACCTCCGCCCTTACCCCCCCCTCCATTTCCCTGGGAAATTACCTTGCTGCAGGCTTGGAGTCTAGACCTGAGTTCGAATCCCAGATTTGCAGCTGACTTGCTCAGCTCTGGGGTCTCTGCCTGACCCCCCCCCCGGCCCCACATCCCCAAGATCCTTCAGAGGCCTGGCTGTCCTGGCCACAGGGCACAGCTGTCTTCTGACAGGGCTGAGCAGGGCAATGCCAACACTCCTGCCTGGTCCTTGCCACCTTTGCCAGTGGGCACAGACAATAGGTAGAGGAAGCCTCTGGCCACGGTCTCCCCAGCTCTTGCCCTGTTTTCTGGAGTAGCAGCAAAGTCAGGGGGAGCCCCTCTGATCTCTGATCAGCACTCACACTTGCTGGACCCAGTACAGCCCCCTGGGGTGAGGTACATCCTGACCGGTTTTTGCCCTGGCTGCCCTGGGAGGGCTGTGCCCTCTTCTCCAGGCCTCAGTTTCCCATTTGTGCAATGACTGGTGTTTCCCACACGTGACAGGCCCCTGGTGGCCCAGCCTGCCGGGTGATCACTGCCAGACCCTGTGGTGACAGATAGACCCTTCCACTCTCTTCTACTGCATGGGCGTCAGTTTGCTTCGCTGCTTCCCACCCTCCCGGGCTCACTGTTGAGCCCAGAGAAAGCAGAGCCCTTTGAAGGAAAACAGTTCAGTGGACCCTGCTTGGGAGTGGGTCCCCTATAGGTGGCGGGAGAGAATGTGTCCCCTCCATCCTTACACCCAGGTGGCACCACTGGGACGGAGCTACAGTGGTCACACAGGGCCTGGGCTTGAGTCCTGGCATTGGCTCTCACCAACTGGGGGGCTGTGGGCAGGTAGTTTAACCTCTGGGGGCCTCTGTGTCCACACCTGTGAGTGGGCACTGCCCCTCCCGGGTACAGAGGGTCTTACAGAGACTCAAGGGCACTCTCCGGGGTCGGCTGCAGAGGTGGCTTGGTGAGCGCCAGCCTTGTGGACGTTTCTCCTCCCTGTCTCTCAGGCTGAAGGGACAGGCTGGGATCCTCCCGTTCACTTGGAAATGTGCTGCTCTCTTGAGAAGCCTCCCCACCCCCACGCTTCCCAGGATGGGGCCAAGGAGCAGGATGGCCTGGGAGATCCTCTTACGGAGCAGACTGGCCTTACCTGCCTCCTTCTCCCTTGGGGCAGGGGCTGCACAAAGGGCCGTGTCACTGACCACTGCCATGGAGTGAGCAGACTGTGGGGGTAGCCTGTGTAGTCCTCTTGTCTTCCTGGGGGGGCAGGACTGGGGCTGGCCACTCCCCCGGGTGCTCCTTTGTCCTGGCCCCTCACTGTGCCCGCAGTCCCAGGAGCCTGGGCGGTGGCTCTGCCTGGCCCCATGGGCTGCCCGGGCCACTGGCTTCCCAGCAGTCTGGTCTGGGACCGAGATAAAAGCCTCCTTTCAGAGTGCTCTGAGCAGGCTGCCCCAAGGTCCTCAGGCTGCCAGACAAAGCCGCCTTGTTGGGCGGGGTCGGAGGGAGCAGGGACCCCACTCCCTGGGAGAGTCTTCCCCTGGGGGTGCATGGAGGGCAGGGAGGTGGGGCCATGGGGCCTGGGATCTGGGGAGCAGGACTCCTGGGTTTGGAGGGGCCCCTGGTTGCTGCCTGGCTCCTCTCTTGCTGGAGTCCCCTGGTGTTCTTGGGACAAACCAAGTAGCCCTGGCCAGCTCGGCATGGTGTTGTGTTCACTCCTGAGCCCGTCTGCGAGGGTTTTAGGTGCCTTGGGCCCCTGAATGTGGCCTCCTCCTCCGGCCACCCCTCTCCCACATCTACACAGGCTGCTCTGCTCATCCTGCTCCAAGTCCCCTTCCCAGACGGCCTCAAGAGTCCCCCAAACATTACTCCTTATTCCTGAGGTTCTGGGCTCTTTTCTTTTTTTCTAAACAAGGTTTCAATATGCAGGGCAGGCTGGGCTTGAACTCACCCTGTAGCTGAGACTGGCTTAGAACCGGAGGCAATCCTCCTGCCTCAGCGTCCCAAGGGCAGGGATGACAGGCTTGTGCCACCACACCTGGCTCTAACTTGTTCTCTGCCCTCTGTCCATGGAGGACGGTGCGGCTGGCCCTGGGGCCTTGCCGGCCTTATTCCAAGGCTGTCCCAGGGCCTCGTCATCTCCTGCCCGCAGCTGTAGCACATCACCTCCACTTCTGTCCCGTCCAGGGCTCCCTGGGCAGCACTGGGCCTAGCATAGCTGTCTCCCCAGGGCTGAGACAGGTAAGGTGTCGGGGACAGTGGGAGGAGCAACAGGATGAGTTGGGGGATGAGTGGGTGACAGGGACAAAAGTGAATGATAGGGGCCAGGGAAAGGGCTCAGCGGAACAAGCACTTCCCCGGCAAGCGCAAGGACTGAGTCAATCCCTAGTTCCACCACAAAAAAACAAAACAAAACAAAGCAAACAAACAAAAATAATGAATGCTAACACCACAGGGGTGTAGAATGCACACATCAAGCTGTCCAGCCCGGGCCACAGGGATGTCGGTCACAGCCAGGAAGACCTGTTAAACAATGGCGTTGTTGGAGCTTTGCTAAGTGTCTGGCTGGGTCCCTGCAGGCCCCAGGGTGGGCAGCACGGAGGGGTCCCTGGTGGCACTTGCTGCTTTCCAGGGTGAAGGGCTGGCAAGGGAGCCCGGGCACAGCCACGGACGCCTGGGGCTCACGCGTTACTCAGCCCAGTGTGTTGCACTGGTCCCGATGGCGTCTCTTCTGCAGATGAGGAGACTGAATCGGAGGGGTGAGGAGACAAGCAGGCTCCGGGTCTGTCTGAGACCCTTCCCTGGGCCTCAGCCACCCAGTGTCTCCCTAGGGACACTGTTGAACTTAGGCTAATGGTGTGGGAGCCTACCTTGGGAGCCTCACATCCCCCTCTGGGGGCCGCTAGATGCCCGCAGGCCCTCAGCCACCGAAGCCCAGGAGCCCCCACGGAGCCATGAGCACTGTGGGTCTCCATCTCTGCACCAGGAGGCTGAGGCAAGAGGACCGTAAATATGAGGCCTGCCTGGGCAATTCAGCGACTTAGCGAAACCCTATCTCAAAATAA
This sequence comes from Ctenomys sociabilis, assembly GCA_004027165.1. Taxonomy (NCBI): domain Eukaryota; kingdom Metazoa; phylum Chordata; class Mammalia; order Rodentia; family Ctenomyidae; genus Ctenomys; species Ctenomys sociabilis. Next base: position 3,925 of record PVKA01049171.1, on the reverse strand, counting down.
AAAAATGTAAAGAAGGGCTTGAGAGGAATCCCGCGGTGGGGGTGAAGCATCCCGTGTTCCACACCAGTGCCGCTCACCACTCCAGCCCGGGTCCTCCTGCCACGGCTGAGGCCCGGGCAGAACTCTGATGTACACTGGAGTCAGGTGATCTGTCCCCACAGAGCCCCCTGAGTAGCACCCCCAGGGACCCCCAGGGATGCCCCCAGAACTTGAGTGGCTTCCGAACCTTCATGAGCTGTGAAAAGGTTGTTTGGAAGGAAAAACCTCTGCGTACCTCAGGGATCAGGGACTCCAAGACCTTGTTTTACATTTGGGGAAGCTGAGGGCTGTGGAAGGTGAGGGACCTCCCTAAGATCACACAGCAAGTTCACCAGAGTCAGATCAGTAACTTCCTGTGACCTATGTCTGCCTCTATCTCCTCAGCTGGAAAAGCCGCTGAGATCAAGGCTTTGTGTGTCCCCAGGACCTGGCACAGACCTGGCAATCTGGATCACAGCAGCTGCACTGGGAGGCAGCACGGAGCAGCACCCACAGGCAAGGGCCACGGGGCAATGCCACATCACGTGGGAGGCCTGCCAGCCAGGATGGGAAAGAGACCAAGGATGACTGACACGAACCCCAATATCCCCAGGGGCAGGGCCAGCCTGTGACCATTCTGCGTGCCACTGGCTGTAGAGTCCAGGGAGCAGAACTTCCTCCTGGCCCATGTCTGCCTGAATGTGGGGCCTCAGGCAAACCGCTGGCCTCAGTTTCCCCATCGGTGTGTGGGAGACCGGTTTGGATCGCTGCTGAGGCTCTGTGCCGGGGGGCCTGGATGGATACAGGCTGCAGCAAGACTGCTGTGGCTTTAAAAGCCCTGGCCCTCCCCGGTGACAGTGGCAGGCAAGCAAGCGTGGCCACAGGCGAGCCTGCTGGCGCACAGACCACCTGCAGAGCCCTCCACAGCTGGGAAGATTAGTCTCTTCCAGTAGACAACACCCATTACCGCGTTCCAATAGCCATCACTTCCGCTCCGAGAGCCGCAAGATGAGATATCGATCGTGCTGACCCTGTGCGAGCCCCTTCCCCAGCCTGAGAGCCGCACAGCACTGCCGAGGGCCTGGCGTGCGGCCCGAGGCTCGGCTCCGGTGGTCGAGGCCTCAAGCCTCCTCTTTGCAGCTGAAGCCACAGGGGCTTGAGGCTACAATCTGGGCCGCTGACGGGTGGGGCTGGTGGAAGGGTGGTCAGAGGCCGCTCTGGGGCCTGAGCCCTTGGGGGGGGGTGGCTGTGTGGCCCTGGAGAGTTTCAAAGAGGCTGCGGTGGAGGATCCAGTTCCTGGGAGCCAACGGGAGCGCTGGGGCCAGGAGGCAGCAAGACCTCCGCAGCACTTGTCCTCTCATCCCTCGGGCTCCTCCCTGGTACCTGCTGGCTGCTCCGACTCCAGCTGTCCTCCCTTGGTTCGGCATCTGGAGCACTGAACACAAAGGGGAAGTCCAGGCCCTGGCTGGGGGACAGGCTCTTGGCCCCAAAGCCAGAACTGCTAAGGAATTTTAAGAAATGATTTTAGTTGTGTTATGTTCTGTGCGATTTGCTGGGGAGGCAGCTCAGCGGCATAAGCGCCTGCCCAGCCAGCACAAAGTCCTGAGTGCAAGGTCCCCGGTACCGCAAAAACAAACAAATAAAATAAAGGCCAAGTTGTGACTGTCCTTCCCTGTCCCCTTTGTCCTCGGCACAGCCGATGCAGGAGTCACGATACCTGCGGATTTATTTCGTTAGTGCAAATCAGTGAGGGAGCAGAGGCAGGTTCTGGGGGGTGGGGAAGAACTTTCCTACAAAAGCACAGACCAATCTGGGTGTGGTGCTGCACACCTGACACCCCAGTGCTTCGAGAGGCAGGAGGACTGCAAGTTAGAGCTCAGTCTGGGCAATGTAAGACCCTACTAAGACTCTGTCTCAAAATTTAAAAATAAATAAATAAATAAAAAGGGCCAGGGCAACAGCAAAATGAGCAAATCCCACAGAACATTAGCACAACTAAAATTCATTTCTTAAAATTCCTTCACAGTTCTGGCTTTGGGGCCAAGGCTCACCTTTCTTATCTATTTATTTATTTATTTATTTGGTACAGGGTCTCACTATGCAGCTTGGACTCCTAGCAATTCTCCTGTTTTCAGCCTCCCCAGTGCTGGGATTATGGGAGTGCCCAGTCTCAGGGGCCAGCGCAGCGTGGCCAGCATGGCATGGGGTACCAGGGATCGAACTGAAGGCCTTGTGCTTGCCAGGCAGGCGCATAGATGCTGAGCTACCTGCCCAGCCCAAAGGCTCATCCTTTTAGGGTCTTACAGAAGATGCTCTTTAAGCCAAGTGTTTTCGGCGGAAGAAAACACTTCCCTTCTATATGGGGTACCCAGGTAACTGGGCACAATCATACCCAGAGCACACCAGAAATAAGCAAGGGGTCCTGCCAGAGGGCTCCTGGCCTCACCCACCCTCTCCTGCCCGTGCTCCCCTCACTGTTTTGAAGGAAAAGAAGGTGTTCTGCCTGCTTTTTGAACCCTATGGCTCTAAGGGGACTTTGCTTCTGTTTGAGGCAGGGTCTCACTACATAGCTCACTGGGCAGGCCGATCTTGAACTCACTATGGAGCCCAGGCTGGCCTCAAGCTGCCAGGTGATCTTCCTGCCTCAGCCTGCTAAGTGCCAAGGTGACACGTGTGCAAACACGCCTGCCTTGCTGTATGGCTCTGATTTCACACGCAGTCTCACCGTATGGCCAGAGGAAGCCCAGCTGAGTCACAGGTCCAAACCCACCCAGATGTCACCCAAGAATGGTATATGTGTGTGCTCACGTGTGCATGTGCGTTTGTGTGCACACCTGTGCGCTCGTGGTGTAAGCAGCACATTGTGTCATGTGCACATGCAGGTGCACGTCTGTCGTGTGTGCATGCGCGTGCGCATGGTGTACCCTTGCACGCATGTGCTGTGTGTGTACCTGTGTTGTATCTCTACAGGTACACAAGCCTTATCCCCTGCCTTGCACTATTTCTTAATCCCTTTTATTGTGACTGGAACAAAATACTACTCAGTACTGACAATTTAAAGTTGGAGAAGGGCCAGCCAGATAGTTCAGGGGACTAAAGTACCTGCTTAGGCAGACAAGGGACTGGGGTGCGATCCCGGGCGTGCTGTGCCAGCCCCGCCCCCCGGGGTGTGCTGAGCCGGTGATTGAGGCTGGGCGTGGTGGCGTGCACCTGTATGCCTAGTGCTTGGGAGGCTGAAAACAGGAGGATCACTGAGTCTGATCTGTGTAGTGAGACCCTGTACCAAATGCATAAATAAATAAGTAAAGTTGGAGGGTTTTTCAGAAGCTTATTCTCCTCTCCCTTCCCCATTTGATACAAGGTCTTCACTACGCAGTTCAGACTTGTAGTGATCTTCTTGTCGCAGCTTCCCCAGAGCTAGAATTACAGGCATGCAACACCACAGCATGCGGGACCAGGGATCAAACTCGGGGTCTCGCGCTTGCCGGGCTATCTCCCCAGCCCTGCAGCAGTTTATTTTGACTCACGTTTTCAGCTCAAGGCAGGCAGGCTCCGAGACAGAAAGTCGTGGAGGAAGGGTCTGGACAGGGGAGCGATGCTCCCCTCAGGGCAGCCAGGACACGGGGGAGTGGGAAGCTAGGGAGGGAGACGGACCTTTTCAGGCCACGCCCCCAGCACCCAGGCCACGCCCCCAGCACCCAGGCCACGCCCTCAGTCCCTCCCTCCTAGGAGCAAATCTGCTAAACCGCACCATGATCCAATTGCCATTCAGTCTGCCCCCTCAAAGGAAGGTTTTGGTTGTCCACAGCAGCCAGTGGGCTAGAGGCAGCCATCTGGTTGGCTGCTGGCCGGGGCTGTATTTCCTCTCCAGACCCAAAGCCCTGGAAGAAACAGGACCACCACACAA
>PVKA01049170.1:0-13395 GCA_004027165.1 Ctenomys sociabilis | reverse complement strand
ACAGGAGCACAGAGACATGGGGGAACAGGGGTAGAGGGGGCACAGAAGCACAGGGGAACAGGGGAATGGGGGCATAGGGGCCACAGGGGGCAGAGAGAGTACAGGGGCACAGGAGCACTGTCCTCACCATAGGCAGGAACATGGAGCCTTGCTGCAGCTGTCAACCCGACACTAAGACAGGGACAGGCAGAGCCTCCAGGGGCTGGTTCTCAGCGTCCTGGTCCATGTGGGATCCAGGGACAGCGACTTGTCTCTGTCTTGGCAGCTGAGCAAGCGCCATGTGATGTGATAGTAGTTGTGCTCCTCCCTGCCTGTCTGCTGACGGGAGGAGAACAGAGGTCCCACACCCCTGGGTGCAGAGTCTACACGAGTCATCTCTGTAGCTTGGGTTCACCGAAGCTTGCATCAAGAGCTCCTTGCTGTTTCCAGTGTTCCCTGAATTCCAGTTTACATGCCAGATACATGTGCTTCAGCTTCTGCAGTTTTGGGTTTACTTGTTTTCTTCATTTGTCATAGTCCTGGGGCCTGAGTCAGGGGCCTTGGGACCAGAGCCCCAGCCCCTCCTAAAGCTCTGTTAGTTCTGAGACTAAGATTTTAACTTCCCCGGTTGGGCATGAAGCTGTGCTGCTCCTGCCTCAGCCTCCCGTGGCTGGGAATGCAGGGGTAGCACACTTCACCGAAGGCTGAGGGCTGGTCTGAGGTGGCCACGTGTACCTGTCGGCTTTCCTTCTCAACTGGTGACAGAGGGATGCGATGCTCCTGAGGTCCTACAAACTGCCTGCTTCTGCTTCCCTCCAAGGGCTACTTAGCATCACCTCGGCAGCCATGTGACACAGGAAAACATTCCTAGCGGTTCTGATTATAGGAGGGGAAGTAGCCCAAAATGGCTCTCTGCAGACTGTCATTCAGAGGCACTCGGCTTGTCCGTAACTTAGATTTGCATCATAGGGAGGCTCACTCACTGCCCATCCCACACCCTCCCCATCCACAGCAATGCATGCTGAGGCATGACTCAGGCAACGTCCCCAGCAGGCAGTCCTCGTGGGCAGGAACTGGAACACAGTGGACGTGCTGCTCCCTCCAGGTGAAGTCACATGATGCCCTGAAATCTGTGTGTCATAACTGTGCTAGGCCAATAAAGCAGCACTGTTATAGAATGGACGTAGCACACCAGAGCATGTGCAGCCCTATCCAAGGGCTGGGAGAACAGCAGTTTTAGTTGCATGGACTAGAAATTCTTGACTGCAAGCTACAGCGGCCACTGTTCCTTCCTTGAAACAAAAGCACCCAGGGTCTTCACAGAATCTGAACAACTTGAAAATCGACTCCGGGGTCACAAGAAGGACAAAGTCGCCTCACCCAGACACAGACCCAGCAGGCGGTCCACACACAGAGCAGAACTAGGTGTCCATGTCCTCCACTCTGAGTCCACAGAGCATGACTGCAGGTCCACGTCCTCGACTCTGAGTCCACAGAACAGCACATGTCCCTGGCGGGCTTCTATTCTCATGTGCTGTCATGGGCCAGGTTGTCCACACCTGTCTCCCTGGCTTCATTTCTCAGGTGACAGTAGCAGAGTGTGCTTTGTGTTACTCTCTTGAGTGTAATACATTAATATGTGTCGCACAGCACACTCAGAACTCTGACAGGCACTCACTGTTTCTTGTGAGTGAGACCCAGGGCGCTCAGAAGTAACACTGAGGAGTGCCAAGCAGAACAGACTCACCAGGGCTGTGAGCAGCGCCCACACGCATGCTCTCCTGCTGAGGAAGCCTGCTGTTGGCCCTGCACTACGTAAGGCATGCTTGACGGGTGGGGTCATTCCTCAGCTCTGCAGCAAGCCTCTGATCGCAAGTCATGCACACTTCTCAGCTGAGCCCCTGACACAGGTCAAGTCTGAGCTGGAGTTCTGGGGTCTGAATCTTGGCACCTCCCTTAACCTAGGAGCTGAAACCACAACCCGGAAATATCAGTTGAGTGGCCTTCAGAGGCCAGCTGTACAGTGTGCACTCCACCTCACAATGACAATATCATTGGCTGTGTCCTGCAAACTAGGACCCGTACAGCTCACACAGTGAACCTCTAGCCCCATGGCATTAGTAGGGTGGAACCTTAGGCCCTGATCAAGTCATGCAGTCAGGCATGGCTTTCCTCCTATGTTGAGGCTTCGGGGCCTCTGATCCTTAATTGTGGCAAGTCAACTTCAGTGGGTTAAGAAAGGACCAGCAAGGGCCGGCAGTATAGCTCAGCGGTGGAAGGTGGCTTCATGTGTATCTGTGGGTGACAGACATGCAAGAAGGAAACGGGGAGACTGCTGGGAGCTTTCCCAGGGCAGCAGTCAGTTGTTGCATGGATCATCTGTGTAGAAGTGTCCCTGCCTTCAAATGTAATGTGCTCCATCACGATTCACAACCATTCACCCCTTCCTAGCTTTTGGTTCCAAAGTGGCAAATGCTTGCTTGACTACCCTTCTTCCCTGACAGGTAACTGGATCGACAGAGAAAAGACAGCTTGCTCACGGACACATTCCAAAGCTCTTTTCAAGAGCCAGAGTCACTTGAGTATTGTCAAAGATTTTCTATCACTTTAACTTTATTAGAACCAGCTCTGACCTGCAGCTATACCCTGATCTCTATCTTGGAACCCCTGTTTGTAACATAGCAAGCTGTTCTATTACAGCACTAAAGAAATCCATGTCCAACTCCACAGTTCCATATTGTATTCAAATTCAAAACACTGCTTCTTGAAGTTTCTCCTTCAATGGCAAATTGAATACACAGTTTGCTCTTTTCAGAGAACACCATATTTTAAAGAAATAAAAAAACTGGCTAACATGTATGTTCACATAAATCAGAAAAGGAAGAGATAAGAACTGCATTTTTATCATAATTTTGGGCCTGTGTGATAGTTGAGTGAACTAAGCATGGCTTAGGCAAGCGCAGGGACTGAGGTTCGATCTCCAGCACCCCAGGCTGTGCCAGCCCAACACCCTGTGTGTGCTGAGATGGGGACTGAGTCTGGTCGTGGTGGGGTACCCATGTAAGCCCAGCACTGGGGAGGCTGAAATAGGAGGATCACTGTGAGTCCGAGCTGTGTGGTGAGACCCTCCACCACATTCTATATGTTTTTAAGGAACGCTCTTTACAGAAAAGTGCGTGCTTGCTCAAAAGTTTCCTAGGACGCTGGGTGCACCTGAAACTTTCCTGTGATGTCTGCTCATCCAAAACTTTGGTGGGACCCAAGTTTGAGTTCAGCCTGGGAAACTCAGCAGCTTAGTAGGACGCTCTCCCAAAACCAAAAACGAAAAACAGAGGCTGCAGCTCGGTGGAAAGGCCCGCTGGATTGCGGCGTCATCCCCATCCCCAGCGCCACAGCTGTACCAGCCTCCGGGGTAGTGGCTGAGACCAGCCTGAGGCTGCGCAGATGCTGCTGTGCTGCTGCGGGGTCCTGTAGAGGGAGGGTGCGTGAGCAGCGCCCATCCGCAGGGCCAGGCGTGAGTGGGACTGTGACCCATCAGCTCGCTCACGCTGTGTCCGTGGGGCTGACTGTGCCCGCGTGACCCTGGCCCCTCCCTTGTCCAGCTGGTCCTCGCGTCGGCACTGCGCCTTCCCTGGTGCCGGGGTTCAGAGCTGCCTCTCTTCGTCTCTAATCGTTGCTGCGTACACATTTGCAACACACAGAGTGGAGTAAGAGTTCACATGCTGTTGTTTATAGTCACTTGTACACCTGTGAGGCCTCCGTGTACCACCCGAAGGCCAGGCCAGTGGGCCCATCCTGCAGACAATGCAGGAGCTGATTTCTACTCAGCACATCAGTGCTTCCAGAGCAGAGTGTGTCCCATGCAAGGTGTACTGAGCTGTGCCATGTTTGCCCTCTGTCTACTGGAAAGTACTTGCTGCTTCATCCTGGGCACTCTCTGAGGCCAGTCCAAGGGGACAGAGAAGCCCATTCCTGGGTTCCCTTGGAGGTGAGGTGAGGCAGTGCAGCACCTAACGAATTCACTCAGCTTTCAGATAGGCAGTGCTGTCAGTAGGCATCATGCACTGATTACAGGTGGAAAGCCCACAGGTGAACAAGCCTCCTAAAGCGGTGACTGTGCCGCAGGACCCTTCACGAGTGGGGCTGTGGAGTTGCAGGAACAGCTGCGGCGTCACAGTCAGGGCTGAGGAGGAGGAGCTCAGCCAGGCCACCACAAGCCCTCAGCCCCAGAGCTGTGTGGTAGGCCTCTGTCCTGCTGGGTCGTGGCCCGTCTGGTTCTTGCTCAGTCACAGCCTGTCCCTGGGAAATCTTCTGAACTGCACAAAGTGTTCATTCTTCTGACAGTGTTGCTTTGTCTCAAGGCCAGATCTTCTGAGGAAACCACATTGCAAAGATGAAACCTGGTGCGCCCTCACTGTGCAGTCTTAGAGTGAACTAGACAGCCCCCTGGAAGAGCCCTGACAGCATTTACAGGAACCTTGGTTTTAAAGAAAATATTGATGCCGAGAGCAACAGAATAGAATTTCCATACACTCTGGATCACATGAAGTCAGATATTATTCTCATATTAGTAGAGTGTTGAAGTCAGGCGTGTTGATGCAGGCCTGTAATCCTAGCACTCAGGAGGCTGAGGCAAGAAGATTGTTGCAAGTTCAAGACCAGCCTGGGCTACAAAGTGAGCTCAAGGCCAGGATGAACTGCATAGTGAGATCCTATCTCAAAAAGACCAAAAAAGGGGTCTTTACTTGAATGATAAAATTTAAATGTTTTATTAGACACACTGGAAAAAGAGAGACAGATAGCGAAAGAGAAAAAAAAATGAAAGTTTGCATCGAAAATCTATTCTAGTGTGCTTAAAATAAACAAAAAGTAATCATGAAGCAGAAGGGAGAAAGGTGGCAGCACCCAGAAGCCTCTGCTTCAGCAGCTGGGATTGCTATTAAAGGTATTCCCTGCAGGCCACGTCCTGCGCAGCTGCGCACAGCCACACCCAGGCACCAAGATCTCCTTGGGAGACAGAAGTCCCCTCCTCTCTTTCCCTCGCTCGCTCCCTCCCTTCCTCCGTCTGGTACTACCAGGGATGGAACTCAGGACATTGCGCTTGTTACGCAGGGGCTTAAGCTACTGATCTCTCTCCCCCTCCCTTTTTTTTTCTAAGAATACAAAATAGAAAAAATATATAAGTAGCACAAAATTTCATTAAGCAATATAATAGGAATTCAACAATGGGTGCTGTGTTGAGGAATAGAATGCTGAAGTCTCCTCATTTTGTGTCCTGCTGTCCCTGGTGCTGACAAAGCTGCCTCCCAAATAGAAAATGAATGACTAAGAATGCAGACCCTGTTCCTTCCACAAGTGCCTTCCAGCACCTGCGCAGGCCCATGAGCACGTGCGCGCATGCTCACAGGCTCCCCAGGGGCGCAGGGCAAGCACATGCTCACTGCTGGGCACGAACATTTGCACAGGCACATCTCCAACACGAGGTGTGCAGCTTGGGCTGTAGGCAGGAGCTTTGATCATCTCACCCTCTGACTACCCATGCGGTGCCCTCCCAAGGCCACACCCGTAATCACCAAGGCCCATGCTGCACTCCCTTTCCGTGCCATATGTCACACAGTGGACATCTGGGCTACTTGTGGTCCCACCTTGTTCCATCTTGATGAATGCAGGTGTTCAGCATGACCGCCAGTCAAACAGGCTTCCATATAACCTCTCTAGGGCTGGCCAAATAGCTCAGTGGATTAAGGTGCCCACAAGCAGGCTCAGGGGCTGCGGCTTTGACCACCAGGCCTGCCATGCGGGTCCTGCCCCCCAGATGCACTGAGATGGCGATTGTGACTGGGCATGGTGGCACACGCCTGAATCCCAGAACTTGGGAGGCTGCAAACAGGCAGATCATTACGAGCCTGTAGACCCTTTCTTAAAAAATACAAAACAAAAATCTAACCTCTGCAGGTTATACCCCCTCCAAAATGATAGATTGTCATGCAACCATCTTCATGGGAAGTCTGTGACTGTTGAGCTTCATGCTCTCTGGCACAGCCTACACATGAAGCAGACATGGGGACTGCCACGTGAGTGGATCAGAGTGCATTTCTCTCCCCTGCAAATGTTTTCTGTCATCTTCCTCTCAGTTGATGACTTACGTGCACAGAAGTCTCCAGGCTTTCAGTTTAAGCTCCTCAAGTTCTGTGTTCCATCTCTGAGGCTTATTTATTCACTATGCAAATAAACCAATTTCAGTGTTTAGTGCTTCCAACTTTGCCTGTTCTACAAAGCTCTTTATAGAGGTTTCATAATAATCTACCGCTGGTGTGGTGGTACAGGACTACCATCCCAGATACCCAGAAGGCTGAATCTGCGAGATCACAAGTTCAAGACCAGCTGAAGCCACTGAGCAAGGAAGAGCTGATCTCAGAATGAAATGGGCAGAGCTGCAGCTCAGCAGGGAAGGAGTCTTCCAGGACCAGAAGTGATGGCATCACTCTCCTCACCTCCATCATCACGGGCAGCATCAGCTCATAATTCCTTCTTATCCTCCCTGTCTTGGAGAACTGTAGCTTCTGTTCACTACTGTTTGAGCTTCACTACCACCATCCAGTCACCCTGTAATCTGATTGTGTGGTCACCGTGCTCTTTAAAACATGTTCCTTAGATGATCTCAGTCTTCATGCCCAGCGAAGCCGCTTATTCTTCAGATATCACAGCACCTAAAATCTATAGCTGTATCTCAGAAGCCTGCCCTTTATTTTAAAATGCCAATTAAGCCATGTATTTCTCCACACTGCACAATTTAGTCTCAAGTTTGTATGCACATTAATAGCCATAGTTGTGCCAAAGATTCTGAATTTTAAGAAGCATTTCTTCTTCCTTTTCCTGATTTCTACTTCTCAGAGAGAGGGGGGGATTAGAAATTGTAGAATCTCCTTTTGATTTGGGTCCTTTAGCTTTAATTAAAGACTATGAAATTATTATCATCAGATTTTTGGAGCCAGGATGGAGAGGTCCGGTGCTTGCACAGGACATTGCTTTAGGGAGCTGAGCTCCAAGCTCCTCGAAGCCTGGTGCCAAGCATCTGGCTCCTCATATGGCTGGGCTCTGGGCCTGCACGTCCTGCAGGGAGAAAGTGGGCTCCCTTCCTTCACCTCCCCTCAGGACCTAGGGCTGGCCACAGATTCATTCCTAGCACTGCTGAGGTGACAAATGCTGAGAAGTGTTGGGGCAAATCGAGGCCAAGAGGAGACTTCACCATTCTTCAGCTCAGATTCCAAAGCCAGTGTTTTGTACCAATGACTAAAATCAGGATGAATTGTTCACAAAATTAAATAGTGGTGACTGATGACTTAGTGCATGTAGCAGAGTGCAGAAAATTTATGAAGAAGGCTCGGGTGAGAGACAGCACATGGTTCTTCATGCAGGCTCCTGACACTGTGCTGAGGGCCCTGGGACTCACACGCTGCATGGTCATGTCCTCTAAAGTGCAGGATGATTGTATTTTATTTTTGGTGGATCATGGGATTGAACTCAGGCCACTGCACATGCCAGACAAGCACTTGTTCTACGGAAGTGCAATGAAGATAGCAGTGTGTAATGCTGGGGCCATGCTTGGAATGCCTGTCATTCTGGTCTTCTGAATAATTACTGCTTGTCATGATTACACACCAGTTATTGCCATACTGTCTCTCAAGTAAATGTTTGTTTTTAAAAAAGGGTAATAAGTGATAAAGGAGACAAGAAAAATGTCACAGGACTGTCCTGCTACAGTGCTGTATAAGGTTAGATTTCTAGATTTCTGTGTAAAAGTATATAAGCATTTATTCATATTTTTTAAATATATTTTTTATTTTTTAAATTTTTTCTTCACATTCTGTATGGACTTAAAGTTTAACATATCAATGCTTAATAGAAAATACCTATTCGGTGTTATGCCTAAACTGTTTGATATTCAGGCAGACAGTAAGGTTAAACCCAACTGCATATGTCATAGGGTAATAATAAGCTTCTCTTCTGGAGGGTTAACAACCAAAGTTTGCAAACCAAACATTAGAGAAAAAGACGGGCCACAAAGACAGCCAATATTTGTCTCTATACTTTCAAGGTCAGTGAGGACTCAGGATATAGGAGAACCTGTACTGTAACATCATGTAACTCAATTAGGTCCCAATTTTCTGATCAAGGAGATTATAGGGCCACAGAGGAAAGTGATTGATGATGTAGAGTGTGCCTAAGGAGAGTCACATGGGCAGAAAACATTCTCTCAGGCTTTCACAAAGAGAAATTTGGTCAAGCAATGGCTGTGACTCATCTACATGTGTGACACTGACAAAGGAAAAAGAGTGGTACAGGGTTTCATGGTAAATCCTGAGGGGATTTGACTGACCTTAGCAGATACAAAAGTTGCATTTCTTGTTATGTAGGCTTGCTTTATCTTGGTCTTAACTGTCCAGTAGAAAAGTATAAACTGAGGTATAAAAAGTAAAGCCATATTAATATGCTGAGCTGTAAAAGGCTCAAATCAACAACTTCTGACATTGACAGTTCTGCAGACAACCTAGAACTATTATGGACTATCAGACTACATTGGAATATTTTGCTGGATTCATGCACCTACAATATTTAAATGACAATGGAATACCCTTCTGTGACAAAACTGAATAAAAAAGGGGGTACAAATGAATGACCATCTTATATCTGTACTTTCAAAATAGTTAGGATAGATGTACACTTACATTCGCTTAATTCAATGAATAAAAAGATTTGTTCTAATAATGTTTGTGGACAGACTATCATGTCTGCATCTTGTACAGTGAATAACCACTAAGACAACAATATGCACTGTATTTATTATTGAAACTGTCCTACTAATCGGTTTTGAAGCTGTCTCATTACTATTTGTTTCTCAGTAAAATTAGTTAAAAAATAAATAATAAAAATTTAAAAAAAACCGTAAGTCCTAAAAAAAAAAGTAAATAAAGTTCAGGGCGACCCGTTACCCCCATCCTGCCTGCTCTGCATGGCCTCTGCCCCCTCTCAGATCTGGTACCACAGGACCGGTACACTCATACTTCACTGTCCATTGTTTCCTCAAGGAACACCAGTGAAGAAAAGCTGCACTTCCTTAGCACACATGATTGCGCATCACTGCTACTTCTGGCCTGCAGGTGGCTTGGTCCACGGCCAGAGCCGTGGTCTCCCTGAGAAGGTGGACTCAATTTGCGGCCCCCTCTGGTGCTGAGGGCAGCTTCTCTGTGTCTGGAGTCTCCCCCACTCTCTCTCCTCTCTGTCTGTCTGTCTGTCTGTCTCTCTCTCCCCCTTCCATCTGCTCTAATGGAACTAATGTTTCTTTCTTGTTGGTCGTGGACTTACGAGGGCCTTGAGGGTGGGCTGGCTGCTCTCCAGCCTCAGGGGTTGTCTTTCTGTTGTTGTACACTAAGGTGTAGAACAATTATGCACCTATAAATATCTCAGTGATGGGATTTGTGCGATCCTTTCCTGGGATAAGAGCTGAGTGATAGTATCTCCCTTCTTCATCACCAAACTCAGGAACTCTCAGCTCCTTGAAGCTGTCAGCATGTGCCAGGCAGGTGCCATGGGTGGGGGGACAAGGGGTCTGCCAGTGTCCACCGCTCTTACCCTGTGCCTGGTGGAGGAACATGGGTCACAGGCTCACGTGTCAGTGCACGGCAGGAGTGGACCCGAGTATGGACTGAGCCGAGCTGCTCATGGAGGAAGCAAGAGAAGCCGCACTGCGTCCCCGTAGCACCCGGGATTCCAGCAGCCCTGCAAGTACTGTTCTTCCTTATAGTTGTAACACGCAATCAGGAAGTGATGTCTGATGGTGAGCTGCGATGTGCAGACTTCAATCCAGCTTCTTTATAAACAAGAGAGTAGAGATTAATACACAACATTATGTAAATCAAGGGGGACACAGTCTAAGGATGTGTGTGGAATTACAGGCACTATGCCTCTGTTAGTCTAAATAAGTGAACTTTTCCTTATAGCTCATGCATTTTCCAGTTTTGATTACATGAAAAAGCACATGGGTGGCCAGTCTGCCTCACTGAAGGAAGGCAGAAGATGCACAGCAGGTCCTGCAGGGTGCTCACGCTGGCGGCCTTTGCCCAGGAAGAAGCTGCCCTTGTGTAACACATTTACATAGTGTTGTGTATTAATCTCTACTCTCTTGTTTATAAAGATGCCCAGTGGAAGTGTTCTTTGTCAGGCCTGAGGGACACCGCCGCTCCTGACAGCCGTGAGCACAGACTTCGGTCTGCAAAGCGCTGATCCGCCCTCAGAAGATTATGTTCTCAAGTTATTTGATGAGCGTGGAAGGAGGGGTGAGATGCCCAGCGGTAAGGCCTCCTGGGCCCGCTCATGACCCAGCAGCAACGTGACCGGCGTTTGCTGGCCGAGTCTAACATTTTCTCTCTTCCTCCCTCACTTCCCTTCTCCACCCGCCACTGCTTGAGTGACCTTCACCCGGGAGCGCTCTCCCACCCACGCTGGCTCTGCGCCCAGTGCTCCGCTTGGCCTAGACGCCGCATCCTGGACCTGAAGGGCTGCATGGAGAAGCAGGACGAGCTGCACAGGCCCGCACGTCGGACCATGTTCATGTCAGGGATTTCAGAGAGCTCTTGCACTGGAGTTTAACTGCACCGCCTTAGGGGACCCGAGGAGGCACAGCGCCCGCACCTCGCCAAGTCCTTCCCGAGTCTTGTCTCCCTGGCGCCTGTCCCCAACCCGTGATGGGCATTGAGGAGACACCCCTCAAGGCATGCTCAGCGCAGGCCCCCACGCGGGAGCCGCTCTACAGAGTGGCGTGGCCGCACCTCTCCTCCCGGGCAGCACTCAACCAATGCTCTCGCAGAGCACCGCTGGCATCCTCTGTTGGTGCTCCGTCCCTTGTATCGGTGACCAACTGTGGGAAGTTGGCCGACTTGATAATTGTCACACTTGGGAGGGCTGGATTTGTCCAGCAGGGCCTCGTCAAGTGGCAGAGGGCTGAGGACCAGAGGCCAGGAAGCCACCCCGAGCTGCTGTGGGCCAGGTCAGGCCAAGAAGTCTGAGCTACTGATAGTATTTTTCTCCTCCCTCCCTGGGCAGGTGCTCATATCTGGTGCATGTCAGAAAGATCTACAAGGAAATCCGGAAAAGCTCTGATTCTGGCATCACAGAAGGAAACCAACTGTTTAGGAAACTGCTCCATTTCGACTCTCCTTCACATTTAAAATTAAAATTAATTTCTGCCTTCAGTGCCACGACGGCTCATTGTCCCCTCGCTCACGACTCAGAACTCACAGTGCAGAGGGACTCGGGGCCAGCTCAGTGGCAGGTGCGGTGTGACTTATTTGCTATGGATTGGAAGAGAAGTTTGGAAAATGGTATGTGAAGAGAAACACGCGTGAGAGGAAGCAGCGAGTTCAGGGAATCAGAGTCCAGCACAAATGGCTTCCCAGGAGCCATCTGATGGAACTTTATTCCATGCACTGCCATGAAGTTTGCTCTCTGTGCTTGGCGTAAGGGTGCAGGTAACGAACACATTTTGTCTTGCTCTTATTAACAAATACTGAATCTAAAAAACTGCTGGGTGCTTGCATATGTACACAAAATGTAAGAGTAATTTATTTGTAAAATAGTTATTCCAATTAATGTCCTTGTGGACCTTCCTGAAAGCCTTGCGATCAGAGCAGTGTGTGGCTGAGTTTTGCACACCTGCCTTTTGGCGCCTGTCCTGTCACCTCCTGGCCTAGAATAAAGGAGGAAAACTGCTTATCCTCCCTCTCAACAAATGTGGTTGTTTTCAAAACTAGTGCAGGTGTTTAAATACCCTCAGCAGCCAGCAACTAAGACTGTTGAGTGACTGGTTCATAACCTTTCCTTTGTGGTCCTCTGTGCTTTCTCTGTACTCAGTTCCAAGTCACCTTTGAAAAAATTGTAGAC
Organism: Ctenomys sociabilis; assembly: GCA_004027165.1. Classification (NCBI taxonomy): domain Eukaryota; kingdom Metazoa; phylum Chordata; class Mammalia; order Rodentia; family Ctenomyidae; genus Ctenomys; species Ctenomys sociabilis. The sequence goes on along the minus strand of PVKA01049170.1, from coordinate 1,476 downwards.
CCAGGGAGAGTGTTAAGAGGCTCGACCCTGAAGCGGATTAGGACACGGCAAAAGGCCCATGAAATGTCACACATTTGCTGGGTTTTGGAGCCTAACATTTATACCTTGCTAGTATGCAGATCAAAGTGCAGTCTAAGACAAGAGCAGGTCCTTGGTGAGCTTCAGCCGGACCTGTGCTCTGCCACCCAATGCCCCTGCAGGGCGTGGGTGTTTGTCCCACCATGGGCAGGAATGCTCGCTCCTGCTTCTCCTCTGGGCTTTGCCACCTGCTCTTTGGTCGGTGTCCTCCAGGGCAGGGCAATGGAAGCCCAGCGACCAGGGTGCTGTGCCAGTGGAGGGTGTGCTCAGACGTCAGCCCTACGCAGCGTCCCCAAGAGTGGAGTTCACACGTCCGGAAAGTTGCTCATAAGATCTCACAATTTCATACCTTGCTGCCCTCACCGCATTCCCGAGTGGTTGGCTGGGCTCCCTCGTCTGAGCTGCCCACCAGCACACGTTCTCTCAGCGTCCTCTCCTGTAAAAGGCTCGAGCAAGACTGGTTCTAAGAACAGCAGAAGAAAACTCAAACACGTGCCTGGAGCCGCATCACTGGCGCATGGTGGCCTGCTGCTGGTGCTGCGTGGACTCTGAACAGGCCCTGAGGCGCTGCAGGGGGGCAACAGAAAGATAGCTGCTGGCACGGCACTGTGACCGGACTGTGCTTGGCGATCCCGCGTCGGGTGTCTGAGAGTTGGGCAGCGAGAGCTTGCCAAACAGCAACGTACTGAGTGGCTCTCCTAGGAGCTGGCGAAGCTTTACAAAACAAAAGCAGGCTGAGTGCCGTTAGCAGTGCAGGCCCCAGAGCATCGTGCCAAGCCACTCTAGCCTTCTGTGTAAGGGCAACGTGCAGTCAAGGGTCAAACCCGGGCTTAACAGTAAAGCTAGAGATAAGCAGTGTGCATGAGCAAAGACCTGTATGCACTTCCTGTGCAGTGGGAGACTAAGGAGGAAGTTCCTAAATCTGAGGCCAACCTGAGCAATTTAGCCAGTTATGGAGATCCTGTCTCAAGATGGAAAATAAAGATGGGTTTCCTGATGTAGCTCAGTGGAGTGTTCATGGATTCTGTCCTCCATATCAAAAGAATGTGCACACCCAAAGGTGTGAATTCTCAGAGAACTGTGATTTCTTCACCCAGCAAATTCAGTGTAAGGGCTGTGAATGGTAGTAATGTGTCCAGAACATTGTGTCCATGATGTCTTCTTGGACGGGTTTGAGAGCTGAAATTTCAGATGTGGCTTTTATGGATGCTGAAGATTTCTGCCCTGCAGTCAAGAACCACTGCCTCCATCCAAGTGTGCTTCTGCCCATCAGCCCCACCCTGAGTGCAAGCACTTCCTCCTCCTCCTCCTCCTCCTTCTCCTTCTCCTCCTCCCCCTCCTCCTCCCCCTCCTCCTTTTCCTTCTCCTTCTCTTGCTTCTCCCCCGCCTCCTTCTTCT
>PVKA01049169.1:0-13395 GCA_004027165.1 Ctenomys sociabilis | reverse complement strand
AAAACCTTTTTTTTTTTTTCAGAAGTCCGAAAGGAATTGAGGACAGTGGTGCTATTTGGAGACCACGGCAATTATTGTCACAGAGAATGGTTTTAATTCTCGGTAAGTGTTGCATCAACACCTTTCATGAAACCCTGCGACTGTTTACATCAGTTCACAGCAACAAATCACAACAAGAAACAGAGAGCCTGACTCAAGATCCACATTTTGCAAAGTTCTATTTTAAGCGAGCTGGATTCATGACAAACGTTTGTTTGGAACCATTTTGTAAATGGCAAGTAAAACATTGAGTATACATTTGAGTTCCTTAACCCCACTGTGTGAACACTGAACTATGACTTTTCAGAAGTAGTTTGCTTTTCATCTTACATATAGTTAAGTACATACAGTTAGGGACTAATCAATTAATATTTCTTGAAACTAATCTTTAATTTTTTGGTACCAAGATGCTTTTTCACTACTTTCTAAATTTGTATTTTAAAAGAAAATAAGCATGAAAATTGAAGTAGGAAAAACATGAGAAACCAATTAGCTTTATTTTCTTGATTAAGGCTTAATGGAGTCAGTGGCTACACTCCAGCCACATGGACATCATGCTTACTCAAGTCCCGTCTTCAGCTTGCAAGCCCATGAAATTGATGCTGTACTCAGTCATATCCATGAGTAACAGGAGACCCTCAGGCAAAATTTGTCCTTTGCTCCATCTTTCTACAGGTACTTTGTGGTCAAGTTTTGTATCCTTTGACATTTTTTTTCCTTGCTTCTCAGTATAAATCTTGCTAAAAGCAGCCAAAAGTATCCATACAGCTTGAATACTGGGCTTCTTTGTAATTTTTTTTTTTTTAACCTGGTTTGTCATCTTGAATTTTGGTTCTGCCAAGTGTGGGGATATGGGTAAATTATAGACACAGTTTCTTCCACAGTGTAATACACAACTGAAACACTTGAGCCCTACTTTTAAATTTTTATATTTTTGGTATTGGGGATTGAACTCAGGACTTTGCACTTGCCAGGTAGACTCTTATGCCACTGAGTTATCTCAGATGCAGCCCCAACAGCCCAGCTTTTGAGGTCTAAACTTTTGTCAGTATTGTCATCTGTCAAGCTCTAAAGAGAATATCCACTTAAAAGCAGTTCACAGCATTCTAGAACTTTTATAGCCAATATCTCCAAACCATTTCAAACTGCTCCCACAAATGACTTCCAAAACCTTTCGAGCCCCATGATCATATATAATAATAGTAATGACCCACTCTTGATACCAATATTGCCTTAGTTATTTTTCCATCACTGGGACAAAATACACAATGTCATAAATTTAAAGGAGAGAAGATTCACTTTGGTTCTGGTCATAGTTGATGATTGGCTTTTTCTGAGTCAGAAACAGCATAGCAGAAGGACATGACAGAGAAAAATGTGTCCCATATATTTTGGTCAGGAAGCAGAAGAAAAAGGGAGGGCATTTCTAAGTCATACTTCAGTGATTCAGTGCCTATCAGTGAATGGTTCCAGAGATGAGCACAGCACTCCTAGGATCCTTCCATATACTGAGACTTTTCAGACTAGCTTGAATCTAAAGCATAATGGGCAATGCTTCTGCTGGTATATGAGGTTGGAGTATCATACTAAGTTCATAAATGTGATTGTTCCTGCCTTGATCAGACATACTTTTGAATCTCCCTGATTAGTTTTTGTGATCATTGAGAGCTACTCATACATTGAATAACTATAGTTCATTGCATGACAATTAAAAGTGAAGAATTAATAAGCAAAATAATAGTTTGTGCACTTTAAATGTAGACATAAAAGTGTCAGAGGACTGATCTTATCACTTTGAGAACTATAGGTTCTTCTCAATTTACTATGGACTTATTTTTTGATAAAATCATCACATGTCAAAATGCCTACAGCGTTTCCAACCTTTCAAGTGTCATGGCTTAGCAGTATGGTAGACTTAGCGTATTGGTTGTTTACGTTTGTCATCATATGGCTGATTAGGAGCTGTAGTTTGCTGCTACTGCCCATCATAGCAAAAGACATAAAACATGTCACTAGCCAGGAAAGAGATAAAAGTTTAGAGTTTATGCTGAAAGTAGATTGCTTTTACATTCATAAAGTTTAAAGCTATAAGTTGAACTTTCATAAATTGGGGGCTATCTGTATAATACGTTTTGTTTTAAGTAGCTATATGAATTATTTCATCTCATAGATATTAGCAATATCCAATAAAATATTAATTTGAGCAAATCATAAAAATTTAGGGGTAGCAGTGAGGGAGACAGCTCTTTGGCATAAGCACCTGCACGGCAAGTAGAAGGTCTTGAGCTTGATCCCCAGTACTGAAAACAGTTAGGAGCAAACAAAAAGGATTATTTTACATAAAAGTTTCCATCACATTTTAAAAGTAACTTTCCAGTGCAACATTCATTATATCTTTCAGTATCACTTAGGATTAAACCTACAGAATTCCTTTATCTTTTCTCTCCTATTGCCCTTTCCAGGATCAAACATGAGAACTGGGTAACTTCAAGACAACAGGAGCACAGGCAATTTGTGGGGATCCCATGTAGAATCCAAACTGATAATATTTAGTGATTTTCATGCACTATTCTTCAGGTTTTTCACACACAGGCAAATACTGCAGACTTAAGATTTACAGTCCTGAATATTTGGGTTTGTCTTTTGCCTCCATTGGTTTGTGGATGAGAAACATAGTCTACCCATGGTAAATGAAGCTATTGTTCTGGCAATGGTCTCAAAACAGGGTGTCTTAACTAGTGAAAATCTGGTTTGGGTGGTGATACAATTTTTTTTCCTTAAGTGAGATGAATTCATGTTAGAGTACAAATATATTCAATTGTAAATGTTCTGGTTTCACATTGATATGGAGGGCAGATCTTTGAGACACAAGATTGACTGCCCCGGTTGTATACTTGTCTTTAAAAATAATTTCTTTTTTTCATCACTAGTTTTACTGACTTAAAGAAGCAAAAAGGCAACTTTGGTTGGATCAATTTAAAAGGGTTCTATGTACTACTATTTGAGAACTATGTCATAATATACTTTCAAGCTTCTTCTCCTTCCCTTTCTCCTTCTCCTTCTCCTTCTCCTTCTCCTTCTCCTTCCTTCCTCTTCCTTCCTCTTCCTTCTTCTTCTTCTTCTTCTTCTTCTTCTTCTTCTTCTTCTTCTTCTTCTTCTTCTTCTTCTTCTTCTTCTTCTTCTTCTTCTTCTTCTTCTTCTTCTTCTTCTTCTTCTTCTTCTTCTTCTTCTTCTTCTTCTTCTTCTTCTTCTTCTTCTTTCGGCAGAATCAGGGATTGAACTGAGGCACTTGCACTTTCCAGGCAAGCTCTTATTCTACTGAACCTTCTCCCCTGCCCAACAAACTTCTTTTCTATTATATTCTTTTGTTTTGTTTTCTTTTTTGTGCTGAACTGACTTTATTTTGGTAATAGTGATGAATGAAAAAAATAAAAATTAAAATATTCCACTTTTGCAATAACGAAACGGTCCTCCCTATGTTTTCCTTGGACATGGAAAATTATAAATTTATTTGTTTTTAGGATTTTGTTTATGACAGGACAATTTAAGCAGAGAATTTCATCTTCCTTGCATTCAGGTAATTTAATTATTTTATTTTTTATTGAGAAGCAAACATCAATGAGATGGATTCAAAGCTGATTAATAGGACAGTTTCAATAATTACTACATTGTACATTGTTATCTTCTTAGTAGGTATCCATAATATAAGAAGCAGACAGTATATCCTGTCCAAACACTAGTAGTACAAATCTTTCTTCTCAATGAGTTAAGCGAAAGTAGCTGTATATCTATCCTAACTATTCTGTATATACAAATTCAAAAATGGTCCTTCCTTCGTAGCCCCTTTCATGTTTAGTCCTGTCAGAGATGGGTATTCCACTGTCATCTAAATACTATAGGTGCATAAATTCAGCAAAACAATGCAACATGGTCCAGCAGTCCACAATAGTAGTGGGTTATCCACAGAAGTTGTTGACAAGCCCTTCACAGATCAGCATATTAATATGGCTTTACTTTTTGTACCTCACTTTTATACTTTTCTGCTGGATGGTTGAGACCAAGATAAAGCAAGACCTATATAACAAAAAATGTAACTTTTGTATCTCATAAGGTAGGTCAAGAGTTTATCATATAACCTTGTACTGCACATTATAGATCCTTTGTTGGTGATAGTCATGTGGATGAGTCATGGTAATTGCTTGACTAGTTTACTCTCTGTGAAAACCTGTGAGAAAGTACTCTGTCCATGTGACTATCCTTAGGAACACTATAAATTCATCGATCACATTCCTCTGTGGCTCCATAATCTTCTTGATCAGAAAATTTGGGGCACAACTGAGTTCCATGATGTTGTTGTATAGGTTCTCCTATGTCTTGAGTCTTCACTGACCTTGAAAGGCTAGGTCAAAATCTTGGCTGACCTTACAGCCCTTTTCATTTCTCCAATTTTTGATCTGAAAACTTAGGTTTACACTGAAACATATGCAGTTCTGTTTACCATCACTATCTGTCTAAATATCAAACATCATAGTATAACATAGAACAGGTAATTTCCATCAAGTGTTGGTATGTTAAACTTTAAATCCTTACAGAATATGAAGAAAAAGTTCTTAAAAAATATAGGAATGAATACTTACATATATTTACACAGAAATTTAGAAATCTAACCACATACAGCATTGTAGCAGGACAATCCAGTGAAATTTTTTTTTATTGTGTCTTTTTTCATTTATTACCCTTTATTTAAGAAAAAAAAAAACTTTTATTCAAAAGGCAGTATAGTAATAATTGGTATGTAATGACAAGAAGTACAGATTTAGAAGACCAGAATGACAGGTATTCCAAGGGTGAACCTTCCATTACACATTGCTCTCTTCAGTACAGTTGCTTGGTTCACAGATATCAGCATATATAGTTAGTCAGGATGAGAATCCTACCAATTAACTGCTAGTTTCAAAAACCTGCTGATGTTTCTCAGGATCAATGCCTTACCCATCTTGTGCATATACATGTATGGCTTTTCCCCTGTCATGTTTCCCAGCTTTTCTCCTTGCTTTCTCCTCATTGTCCAATCCTCAAGTCCTCATTTTCCTTTTAATTGTGTTTTACCTTTCTATTTGTAATTCTTATTTTGAGTACTTATACTAGGGAGACTTTATGATATTTTCACATGTATGTCTGGTTTATTTCATTTATAAGCATATCTTTAGGTGGCATCCACTTAAATATTAAAGCTTCAAGTATATCATTCTTTATAGCTGAGTTGTATACCACATCTTTTTAAACCATTCCTCATGTGCCTGGCATCTTCTTGTTTCCAAAATCTGGCTATCACAAATTGTACTGCTGTAAACATAGGTACATATATATCACTATGATGTGACATTTTCACTTCCTCTGGGAAAATTCTCAGTGGGGGTATAGCTGCCTATATAGGACTGGAATGGGATTTCCAGTCCTAGATTTTTAAGGAATCTCCACACTGATTTCCATAATAGTTGCACCAGTCTATATTCCACCAGCAGTGAGAAGGATTCTCTTTTCCCCATAGCCTCTCCAACATATGTCATTGGTTGATTTGTTTATGATAACCATTCTTTCTGGAGTGAGATGGTATCTCAATGTTGTCTCAATTTATATTTCACAGATAGCTAGTGATGTGGAGCATTTTTTCATATAATTATTCTCTTCTTTAATTTCATCTTTTGAGAAGTGTGTGTTCATCTCAGATTCCCACTTCTGGATTAGGTCTTTAAATTCAGGGGACTAATGTGTTTTAGTTCTTTATAAATTCTAGAGAGCAGAGCTTTGTCTGAGTGCTTAAAAGTTATGATTTTTTCGAAATTTGTGGGTTGTCTTCCCACTTTGTTGGTAATTTCTTTTGACATTCCAAAACTTCTCAGTAAGAGGTTGTCCCAGTTGTTAATTCTTTCAAGTATTACCCATGTGATTGATTTTGGTTCATGAACTCTTTGCCTACTGCTATGTCTTCGAGAGTTCCTCCTACTTTCTCTTCCAGGAGAGTTAGTGTTTATGCTTTAATGTTTAGATCCTTAATCCACTTTGACTTTATCTTAGTGCATATTGATAAACCTGGGTCAAGTTTTAGTTTTTGGCAAGTTTCAGTTTCTGCAAGACTATTTGATAAAGAGGCTATCAAAAAGGGTATCTTCCTTCCAGTAAGCATGTTTGGCCCCTTTGTCAAAGATCAGGTGGCTGAGTGTGTTTGTAGAGGTGTCTGTATCTTCTAATCTATTCCATTGATTCTCTGGTCTATTTTGTTGACAATACTATGCTGATTTTATCACAATAGCTTTGTAGTATAATTTCCAATTATGAATTTTAATGACTCCTACCTTGCCTTTGTTCTCCATGATTCTTTTTGCTATTCTAGGTCTTTTCTTGTTCCACATAAGTTTTAGGAATGATTTCCCTATGTCTGGGAGGTATGTGGGTGGTAGGTTGATAGAGATTTCATTGAATCTGTGCAACAACTTTGGGAGGATGGCCATCTTCATGATATTGGTTCTTGCTATCCAGGAGCATGGAATATCTTTCCATTTTCTGAAATCCTCTACGATGTCTTTTTCCAGAGTACTGTAATTTTCAATGAAAAGACTTTTAACTTCTTTAGTTAGATGAATTCTAAGATATTTCATTTTCCACAGTGCTATTATAAAAGGTATTGTTTTATAGTTTCCCTCTCAGTGAGTTTGTTATCTGTGTAGAGGAATGATATTGACTTTCAGGTATTGACTTTGTATCCTGCTATGCTACTGAGTTTGTGTATCAATTTTAGTAGCTTCTTGCTGAAGTTTTTTTTTTGGGTCTTCCAAGTAAAGTATCTTGTGATCTGCAAATAATGATAATTTAACATCTTCTTTACTTTTTCTTATTCCTTTTGTTTATCCCTCTTCTCTAATGACTGTAGCTAATGATTCTAGAACTATATTGAATAGGAAGGGGTGATAGAAGACATCCTTGCTTTGTTCTAGATCTGAGAGTAAAAGATTTCTGTTTTACCCCTTTTAGAATTATATTACCTGTTGGGTTGTCATAGACGGCTTTTATCAGATTGAAGTAGAGGTCTTCTATTCCATGAATGAGTGTTAGATTTTGTCAAAAGCCTTTTCTGCATCAATTTAGATAATCATGTGGTTTTTAGATTTCACTCTATTGATATAGTGTATTACATTTATAGATTTGTGAATATTGATCTCTCAAAAATATAGAATGCTTTACCTATTTGCGTGTCATCTTTGCAAAGGGGCCATGCTAATCTTCTCTGTATCATTCAGCTTTAGTATATGTGCTGCTGAAGAGAGTACTCTTTTTTTTTTCTTTCATTTTCTTTTCTTTTCTCCTCTTTTTTCTTCTTTCCTGCAACTGGGCATTGGTAATTAAATGAGAAGACAGTGAGAAATGAAGCAAATAGAAAATAAAAAAATTCTATCTATCTATCTATCTATCTATCTATCTATCTATCTATCTATCTATCTAATCACCTAGTTTGTTGCCAGGGTGCCCACAGATGTCTTTGTGGTTGGTTGTCAGGGATTTCATTTATAATTTTAGCTGAATAAATGAATTAGCCAAACAAATATGAATAGAATTAGTTAATAATCAAAGAGAGGAGATTCGTCAATGAATCAACAACTGTGATCTCATTTAATTATAAAGTTTTTTGCATGTAATAAGAAATCAGTAACAGAATAAAAAGAAATACCCTAAAGTGAGAAAATTTTCACCCAATCATATCTTAGACAAAGGATTTATGTCTAGCTATAGAAAGTTAAAAAAAGCTCTGCCCACCCACATTCAAACAGCCAATCAAATATAGTTTTCTGAGTATGAATATGCACGTCTCAGACATAGACACATAAATAAATACAAATATATTAAAAATGTTCAACATTGTTGGTCATTCAGGAGATGCAGATTAAAATAATGCTGAGATTCTAGATTCAATGCAATCATATTTAATGAAAATATGTTTACCATAGCTCCCTGAACCAGAAAAAATATTTGTAAACTTCATTTGGGACAAGAAGAGATCTAGAATAGTAAAGAGTATCCTTAACAACAGAAGGCAAGGCAGGAGGCATCATAATCTTTTTGGGGGAAAATGAACCCCTCTCCACTGTTACTGGAAATGTAGACCAGCACAACCACTATGGTAATCAGTGTGGAGACTACGAAAAGTCTAGGATTAGATGATCAATTCAATCCAGCTATTGCCATGCTAACTATTTTTCCCAAAAAGCTGAAAACATTGTACTATCGCAATATATGTGCACCCATATTTATAGCACCACAATTTGTCACAGTTAAATCTTGGAAACAATCCAAATCTTTTTCACCTGAGGAATGGATAAAAAAGACATGGTACGGTCAAAAAGATAGCTCAATAGAATAACTGCCTGCCTGGCAAACATAGGGTCCTGAGTTCAAACCCTGGTACCCCCCCCAAAAGACGTGTTATTTACACAACAGAGTAATACTCCGCTATAAATAGAGATAAACTTGGGACTTTTATAGGTAAATGGATGTAACTAGAGGCTATACTAATAAGTGAAATAAATTAGACCTGCGTATGTACACAATAAATTGTCTTCCTAGTGTAAGAACTTGAAAAAATAAATAAAATATAAAAGATACAATAATGTAATAAAAGAAAAATAAACTGAACATGAGGAATAAACAATTGAGATGAGGGAAGGGAGAAAAGACAGGAAAAAAAAAGAAAGAGAAAGAATCAAGTAAATATATATACAGGATATCTAAGATGATTGTACTACTAATTTCAATAAGTTTTTTGTAGGTAGCAGTTCATGTTTAAAATTTTTACTTTGACAAATTTTATGTGCTGGTGTCAGTAATCTGATCAAATACATTGAAGACAGCAATATGCAATGTAACAACCTCAGTTGAATAACTTTTATCTTCTTTTTTCAATGTGTATTATCTCTAATGTCTTATCAATTATTTTTATAATCCTTAAAATAATAAAAATAAGTAAAAATTACAATAAAAAGGTTTATTGACTGGAATAATTAGTGTTTGTTTGATCAATCTTCTGTGCCTATGTCTGGTTATCTAAGCAATGTATTTGATGATAAGAATATGTAATAAAAGACCCATATTAATTTTACATTTTTGTTTTGAAATTCTGTATCATTTCTACTGACAGCTTGCTTTGCTATTGTCTTTGTTATTGTTACTTGTTTTTGTTTTCTTTTCTTTTTAAAATAAAACAGTATCATTTTTATGCAGTGGTGTACTACTCGCCTATAAAGAATGATAAGTCTGACTTTCATTAATAAATTGATGGAATTTGAGACGATGTTCGTAAGTTAATTAAATAAGACTTGCATGTGTAAACATTGTATTGTCTCCCTTTGTAAGAACCAGAAGGAGTGAATAAGATCCAAAATGTACAGAAGGTATTGCACAATGGAATGGACTATTCAAAGGATAAGAGAAACTGGGATGGGGCAAAGGAGAAATGAAGAGAAAAGTATGTACATATATATTAGTTAAGATAATTAACTAATAATTTCTATTGGTTCATTGAAAAGAAAAGTTTGTGTTTCCACTATTTGATCAGGGCAGGTGTGATAGCTTGGTGGGCTGGGGTTCTAGCCCTATTGCTGCATGCCTCACTGGCCCCTCTGCTGGGTGTGCTACACTGGCCCCACCCTCAGGCACACTGAGCTGCCATGCCGAGCAGGTGTGGTGGGGCACACCTGTAATCCCGGTGCTGGAGTGGCATAAAACAGGAGGATCACTAGGAGTTTGAGCTGCATAGTGAGACCCTGTACTAAATACATGCAAAATAAAATAAAATAAATTGTTTGATCAATTTATTTTTTTCCTAAATCTTGTTGTCTTAGCACCTATTTTAAAGATAATTATGCAATGTTACTTTCCTAATATCTTGTTTTAAAATTTGTATCATTGTACTTTTTTATTTATTTATATATTTTTAAATAATTTTACTGAGAAAAAGCAATGAGACAATTTCAAAACTGATTAGTAAGACAAACAGTTTCAATTGCTTTTATTGTTATTTTTTATCCTTAAAAAATATTGACTACCAGCAACAGCAGAATAGAATTTGAGAGTTATGATTTAAATTTTGGAACACTGGTTTACATGTTCACTTGGGAAATAGATTTAAAATTTTAACTCCGAAAATATACAGAAAAGTAGAGGAAGTTTACAAAATGAATAAATAAAAGTTAAGAGAATCTCAAAGTAAGATCAGTTACTATTTTTAAATAAAGGATAGAGTATTTACAGAATATGTGCATTTAACATTACAACAGGAAGTGTGGACATTAAACATTTCAAATTTGATTAATCAGAACATTTTTGGACAGTGCAATTTAGAATTCATATTTCCCATAAAATAATTTGATTCATAGTCTTGAGAAATTAATATAATGCTTAAATTTGATAGTGTAAATTTCCAGTTTAAAAAAATCTATGGTAGGGGGTTTACAAGTTGAGCAGATGTACGAAAGATAATCAATCCACAGATAAAGACAAGAAAAAAGGCACAATGAACATTTTCATTGTGTAATGTCTTTGCTCATCCCACCCAAATTTTTCTGAGCACTGGAATTTCTCATGCTTGAACTGTGATTTGGAAGCTCAAGTATTGGTTTTGATATCTGAAGTTAAATCTTTTTGCAAAACTTGTTTGACCTATTGTACTGGTCACCTTCCACTGTAAGCTGAGGAAAGTAACCAGGAAATTGAAAGGAAGGGGCTGCAAGGCTCAAAGAGGAGCTGACGTCATCCCCTCCCCTCCAAACTGTTGCAATGCCAAGTCCAGGTGAAGGGTGAAGAGGAGGGCAGAATAACACAAAAACTGGTTTTAATTTATCTTATGAGAAGTACAAATAACTTACTAAGAAGGCAATAGCAGGGCAGAGGTGAAGTGAGAGCCATGCCATTTAGGTGTTGGTAAGGAGAAATAAGGAAAAATTTCCTAATAATTCATTATACAAGAGTAAAATTTTAATTAAGCAGAACTATTTAGAAACTTTTATGGGATTTACATCTTTATTAAATATGGTTTGGGTAACCTGTAGAAATATTTTGCATATATTGGAATAGGTCTTTTTTGGTAGAATTTCAAAATTACTGTGTGTGGACTTTCACTAACAAAAACTTTTAGAGTTCAAAATTATACTGAAAAGCAAAGGTAATAGTGAAAGGAACTATTGACTTTTTAAACTGATACCTTGGCAGAATACAATTTTCAACCAGAAAAAGAAGTAAACTAAAGACGAGGTGAACATACTTAAGAGTGAAAAATTGAAGTGAGTGAAGGTGAATCGAAAGACTTTGAGACAGCACTGAGCGAACCTGGGTGTAACTTTGCTTCTTTTAACTCTAATTTATTAATCTTCTGTAACACTACAAATAATAAATATTTGTTCTCCATAAAGTCTAGGCATTGTTCAGCCTGCCCCCTTGATCCACTTCCCCGTTATTCCCCAAGCCCTTGCCTTCTTATTTCCTACGTTTACTATTGCTCAATTTCTGCAACCCGGTCAGGATCTCAGACACCATATAACTTGCTGGGAGAATTTGTGAAGCATGAAAGTTTCTCAATACATAAAAGCTTGCTTACTAGAACTAGTGAGTTATTACTTCATCAACACTTTATTGTGAGATGAACCATGAAAAGAAATCCTTTTTTTTTTTTTTTAAATAAACTAGATGCAGACAAGTTTTGCAGGAATAAATGTCATAGGATTGAATACATCTTATGGAAAGACCCAGCTGATTGTTTTTCAAGTTTTCTTATTCCCCAAAACACTTGCAGCATTTTACTTATTTTTTTCCAACCTTTGTGGCACATGCTTTTTACCTTGCTTTTCAGGTAAGTTTTTTGGTGTTTTGCACTTTTCATTCTTTAGCTACTTAACTGTGTCTATTTTGAAAATTTCTTCAACCATCTACTCATAGGAAGAATTTAACTTAAAATTGACAATTATCATCAGTTCTACTTTATAACAATCTCAAATTAAATATACTTTTTTTTTTCAGAGAAAGTAATTACACTTCTGTCCTCTTATTTATCTTCTTATTTGTCAACTTGAGAGCCTTGTTACTTTTTGTTCAGTTTGGCTATCCATCATAAATTACCTACATTTAACACCTGAATTAGGCAAAAGTCTCAAACATTTTCTTGTACATTTTCCCTCATTTTTAAAACCCAGGGCTGCATAGCTTTACGTAGTCTGTATTGTTTCAATGTTTTTTAGAACGGGTTTCCTAGGGGCCACGGTGTTGGCTCAGTAGACTAAGCTTTTCCTTGGCAAGTGCCAAGCGTCTGAGCTCAATCCCCAGTTCTTCCCCACCACCAAAAGAAAGAACTGGTCTCCTAAGATTAGTTTTTCAGGGGCCAGGGTTCCATCCCTGGCTCCATATGCCACACGCCGGCCCCACCCCTAGGTGCGCTGAGCCGGCAATGGAGTCCGGGTATGGTGGCACGCACCTGTAATCCCAGCAGTAGGGAGGCAGAAATCAGGAGGATCACTGTGAGTCTGGGCTGGGTAGTGAGACGCTACACACACACAAAAAAAAAATTAAATTAAATTAAAAAAATATTAGTTAGGATTTTTTCAAAGTTTGTGGGCTGTCTTTTCACTCTGTTGACAATTTCTTTTGACATGCAGAAGCTCTTTAGGAAAAGTTGATCCCATTTGTTGATTCTTTCAAGAGCTTCCCGTGTGAATATATGTTTGTTCATGAACTCTTTACCTACCCCTATGTCTTCAAGAGTTCCTCCTACTTTCTCTTCCAGGAGGTTGAGTGTTTCTGTTTTAATGTTTAGATCTTTAATCCATTTTGACTTTAACTTAGTGCATGGTGATAGAGCTGGGTCAAGTTTTAGTTTTCGGCATGTAGAAAGCCATGTTTTCCAGCACCATTTGTTAAAGAGGCTATCTTTCTCCCAGTGAGCTTGTGTAGCCCCTTTGTCGAAGGTAAGATGGCTGAGTGTTTTCGTAGATGCCTCTGCATATTCTAATCTATTCCACTGATCCTCAAGTCTATTTTGTTGCCAATACCATGTTGATTTTATCACAGTGGCTTTGTAGTATAATTTCAAATCAGGAATTGTGATGCCTCCTGCCTTGTCTTGATTGGCCAAGATTGTCTTTGCTATTCTAGGTCATTTGTGGTTCCAAATAAATTTTAGGATTGATTTCTCTATATCTGGGAGGTATGTTGGTGGCAATTTGATAGGGATTGCATTAAATCTGTACAGCAATTTTGGGAGTATGGCCATCTTCACGATGTTGGATCTTCCTATCCAGGAGCATGGAATATCTTTCC
>PVKA01049168.1:0-13395 GCA_004027165.1 Ctenomys sociabilis | reverse complement strand
TGATCTTCCTGCTTTTTGCCTCCCACGTGCTGGGATTACAGGCGCGCGCCACCACGCCCGGATTGTATCGCCGGCTCAGTGCACCCGAAGGCGGGGCCGGTGCGGCTTGGGGAACCAAGGATCGAACACTGGTCCCTACGCTTACCTAAGCAAGCGCTTAGTCCATTGAGCTATATCGCCGGCCCTTTAAGTGTTGGCTTCTGGACAAATTCTAGGTTTTGCCTCTGCCTTTAGACAAAGGCCTACAGGTTTTTCCGCCTTCCAGTGCATATTTTGCAGCCTTTCAACACACTCCTTTTGGGCTTCTGACAGAGGCTTGTACAGGAGACCACAGTGAGTGTTTAGTTCCTCAGCCTCAACTCTGACTGGATGCTGCAGTGCGCAGGCCAACACTTTGGAATCTTCTCTGGCTGATCTGGCAGGCAGCCACTTTACTTCTGCTTCTGTAAAGCCTACCTGATAAATCCCTTTTTGTAAGTGCACATATATTTTATATTCATTCTGTTCTGTCCCTCTAGAGAATTCTATGTAATATATCTTTTCAGTTAGGTACATTTTAATATAAAATATGAGAATCAGCAAATGTTTACTAAGAGCCCTAAGGAAACTGGCTTACGTTTGAAGATAATTCCATTACTTCGAGACTGCCTTGTACAACCGACCAGAGATTCACAAGCCCAGGTATCTGCTCTTCTAAGGTGGGGTCAGCTGCCATGCTCTTCATCTCCTGAACCATGTAGTCCTCAAGGCGCCACTGTCCAGTAACTGGTTGCATAAATGGATAAAGGCTTGATTCAGAGGACAAGTCATTTCCACTGCAACAATGCCGTGTGGATATAGGTGAAAAAAGATCACTAAGATCATGAAAGAGAAAAGCCCTAGATTAGGTCGGTGAAGTCAAAGGTCAATTTAACACTATCGCCGTGAATCTGGATTAAGAACACTTGGTATCAGGAACTTGTAACCTGAATCAAAATGGGATCTGGTAAAATCTGATCCTCAAGACAAAAAGGAACAGAGACAGAGGAGCAGAGATATGATCCAATGCTGAATTTACTCTAAAATATCTCCCTACGTATCCTATATCCAATTGTAAGGCTTTTGAAAGGTGACTGGATTGTGAGGGTGTGACACTGATCAGTGAATTGATCCCTCAATGAGTCTACAGCCAAATGTACTATGAAGAGGGAGGATCTAGTCAGAGCCGATGGGTTACTGGAGGCATGAAATGGGAGAGTGAATTCCGTCCCTGGTTGCTCCTCTCCAACTCTTTGCTTCCTGACTTTCATGGGTAGAGTAGTTTTCCTCTGACTGGCTCTATCACCATGATGACCCTTCCTCAAACACAAGTAACCAAGGGCTGAAGCCCCAGAAACCAGATCCAAATTAAATCTCTAATCATTAAAGTTGTGTGTTGCATATTTTGTTTCCTTGATGGGAACGTGATAAAGTTATACAGAGTGTGCTATTATAAAATATCATTATAGCTGTGCAGATTTAACTAATGTTATTTCCCTGTGCTTGGCCTATCTTTTTGAGATCTATAAATGATAATTAAATAATTGAAAGAATGACAGCATTGCTTCCTCGGGATAATTCCTCCGCCTGAACATAGAGGTCGTGCCAACAGGATGCGAGTTAGCGAGGATGACTCTGCTCATCTGGAATTTGACTCCCCTCTCAGAAAGAGGAATGTGGCAAATGTGGAAAAGACTCTGGCACTGAGACTAAATTGGAAAAGTCTCTGAAGTTCTTTTCAGTGTGAGATATTTATCATGTCTATAACTGGAGAAATGGCTAAGCAAAATAGCTTGGGTATTTATATGTGGAGTGAAATACTTCAGTAGTGGAACTCTCTCAATGTTTAGCAACAGAGAAGAGGGTCATAACCGTAGTGATGATGATCATAAAGGAGGACACATGCCCTCTGCTGATACTTTTTCAGGTTTTACTCATCATTTGCCACCTTGTGCAGTGGAGAAGTGCCACCTGAGGGATGCTGAGTGACAGCTTTCACAATGGATGAGATAAAGGCTCTTTACAGAAACCTTGCAATCTCTCTCCCTGCAACACATACCTGTACATTATTCTTAAGAGGATGCTATGCTGGATGATAGAAAGGTGAAAGACACTTAGTCCACACTTTACACACAAGCATTTCTTGGGCTTCTTGTAGCTTTCCAAACATTATGTCTATAAGCAGCAAGGTTTTATACCTTTGAGAGGAAATTAGGTGGCATTCTGAGCTAGGTAGACAAAACTGAAAGACAAGGAAAAAATCTTCTACACCTATGAGCAACTTTATCTCACCTCAGAACCAGGAATAGTGTAGATGCCACAGTTCATACCGTCAGCGTGGTCTGTGCTCTGGTGGTGCCAAGGCAGCCACAGCAGGACGCTTGAGTTGAAAAGATGGGAGTTGTCAAAGTTCATCACTGTTTTAAACAATGCTATGGTTTGGACCTGGAATATTTCAGAGCAGACTTCTGTGTTCAGAGGTGGGGATTTTGGTTATTATTATATTTTTTATTTTGTTGTTATTGTTGATGTGGTTGTTGATACAGGGTCTCGCTGTGCAGTTTGGATGCAGAGTGACCCTCTTGTCTCATTCTCACTTAGTGCTGGGATTACAGATGTGCACCACCACACTGGATTTTTGGGCCAGCATGGTGCACCTGGGGTTCTGAGGTTAGCAACAATAGGCTGTACTGGGGATTGAACTTGGGTCCTTGGGCTTGCCATGCAGGTGCTTAGACCACCAAGATATCTGCCCAGCCAAGAACTGGAGCTTTTGGGAGGTCATGGGATCATGGGGTGCTTGCTCATCCGTGGATTCATCCTTGATAAACTCATGCTGAATGTGGTGTTAGGAGGTGGTGTCTGGCAGGAGGAGGCAGATCACTGGAGCTATGACCTGGAAGGTTATGTCACGCCCAAGGGACACTCTCTTCTTCATTCTTTTTTTACTGATTTCTATGATGTGAGCATGTTTCTTGCATCCAGGTCCCTTCTGCAATGGGGGTTTTGCATTTGAACCAGTCAACTGCAGACTGAATATTCTGCCATGCGAACCAAAAGAAACCTCTGCTCCTGTAAGTTGCGATTGTCTGGTGCCTTGGCCTAGCTGTGATAAAAAGACAAAGACTGACTCTTACCAGGTAGGACTAAGACTGAAACTTCTAGTTGTGAGTGTGGCTATTTATATACCTAATCATGTCATCTGGACACCTTTGAAAATTGGTTCACGGGAGGAGTCTGGGCAAGGTTGAAGATGCTGGCTGGAGAAGCAGTAGTTTTCTATAATGCAAACCTAATGGGAGCTTCTGCACAGAGTCCAGACCAGCATACAGACAGAAATGTAGGCAGCAATGTGTAAGTTCAGTAGGTTTCACTTACGAACAAAGACTACATTGATAATTAGACTCAAAACCATGTGCATTCCACAGGCAGAAAATTTGTTTTTATTCCACTCATGTCCTGAGACATTCTGAAAGACTCAAATTGAACAAGGGAGACACAATGATTTAGCAGCAGAAATTTACAGGTATCTCAAAATTCAGACTGAATCGTGGGGAGGGCTTGTTACTTATAGTGAGACTTACAGAGAGAATCCAGAGCCAGAATCAATCTGAAAACTTTTCAGTTTCTCTGGAAAACAATCACTTGTAAAACTAGTGCCCAGGAGAGCTTGGTTGCTGAAAAAGATTAAAAGAAACCAAGTACTTCATATCACTACAGTAGAAAAGATGCTTGGAGTGCATCTCAAGAATTAGCAGGATCCAGCTCTTTTTAAGAGTATGAGTACAAAAGTAAAACCCTGTGCT
Source organism: Ctenomys sociabilis (assembly GCA_004027165.1). Lineage (NCBI taxonomy): Eukaryota > Metazoa > Chordata > Mammalia > Rodentia > Ctenomyidae > Ctenomys > Ctenomys sociabilis. Next base: position 9,571 of record PVKA01049168.1, on the reverse strand, counting down.
TTAAGAGAGCCTAGGAAAACCCTGATTGATCAGGGCCATGTAGGAATTGGCTCACCATAACTTAGTCTACAGCGCTCGGCCATTCAGCATTCAGAGGGCTCTGAATTTATGACCCAAGGGAGCCTGGCTAGTGGATTTTAACATCACCTCTTTCTTACTTCTTTTATAGCAATAAAGAATGCAAGAGTTGTGGGGTCAGGTTGGTTGGAAGAAGGCCTACCAGGCTAGGTAATACGCCTCCAAGAGGCCAGTGCAGCAAGCTGGGAAATTGAAGTTGAAAGTGCAGCAAAGCGCTCAGAAGCTGTAGATGCCAGAATCATGGATCGCCTGCAGGGTATGGCTTAAAGCAATGAGCAAAGCCAGCCCCCCAAAGAGTCCGAGAACCTGAATCCTACAATGCCATAAGGACAAGGGCAGGGTCGCCTAACTTGCCCCAGTACTGGATGTGAGGCTACAAGGATTTAATGTTTCCTCTAGTGAAGTTCAGTCTGGCTTTGGCTTCATTCATTTATATCAATTATGCCTCCCTGTTGGAAAGGAAACATTTGCCCTGTCCCACTGTATTTTGAAAGTAATTGTATTTTAAAAGAATTTTTACACTAGCTTACAGCAAAGGTTTTTCTTTGAGTCTCTTGGACACTGAACTTGGACCTTTCAGCAATGTTGCAACTCTTAAGACTGATAACTGTCAGAGGCCATCTAAAAGCATTTTTTAATAGAGATGTGCATGAGTCTTTTGGAGACCAGAAATAGGATTTTTTTTTTACCCTGGAGATCAGGAATTTCTCCATCAAAGATGTAGTGAAAAGTGCTGCTAGGAGGTGAAAGCTGGATTGAAAGAGCTAGCTCAATGGGAGTGTGGCCTGGGGAAGCACATCTCTTTGCATAGCTCCTGCCTGATTGGAGGAGATGGACCAGTGGGGGTGTGGCCTGGGGAAACACAAATCCCTACACAGATGTTGCCTGCTTCCTGGCCTCCAGCCTGTGAGCAGCTCTCGGCTACCGCAGGCCTCGTCCTTGCTGTTTCTGTCTGGGAGACACGGTTATGCAAAGTCAGCCTCTCTTCCTTGAAGTTGTAGATGCCTGCTGTGTTTTCCAGGTGACCAGAATGTGACTAAACAAGAATGGAACTCTTTCTTAGTCCCCTGCTGAGCTCCTACCTGTCTGAGGCAGGAAGTGATGTGCTGTGCTCAGAACTCTCACCAGAAGTATCATCCAGAAACTCTTTTGTCCTTTCTTTTCTGAAAAGAAGATCCGTACTCCATCCAGAGGCAAAGCCATTTGAACCACGCTGTTTACATGAGCAGCACACAACACAAGAATGACACGCCCACATGTCACAGTTGCACTCACAGGAAAATTTTCTGTGGTTCATGGGTTGTTGATAACTATAGTACTGGAGAAAAGCTCTCCCTTTGACATTTCTTGATCAACAAGGGTGTAGTGGTATGTGCCTGCATTCCCAGCTACTTAACAGACTGAGGCAGGAACCTAAGTTCAAGACCTGCCTGGGAAACTTAAGGGTATCCTTCTAAGAAACAAATGCAAAAAATTGCTGAATTTTTTCAGAGTAGGAAAAAATAATTCCTGGAGTACAAACTTTTTGGAAGTACGAGAGTGAACTTAAAGGCAAGGAGAAATCTTGGCATTATGATTCAAAAGAAGATAACTGGATTAGATGACTAGATTGTACTTTTAATACTTTCATATAAGAAAAGATTCTATCCTTTCATATCAAACAGTGAGGCTTATAATGTGGAAGTCATAAGAGCGTTGGCAAGCTCAGGATAGAGCTGTGTGTTTTGCAAGCATATTCTTATCCAATGGAAGCTCTGGTCTCTCCAACCACTGGGGACACTCCTCCTGGTTAACATTGTGACCATCTGACACTGGCTTCCTAAGCAACCAAAACTTACACATCCTCCAGGAAAATTGAGATTTAGTAAATAATGGTGTGCTCAGATCTCAGGACCAGGGGCCACTTGTCAAGCTCTGAGCTGCTGTATTGCTTTGCATTGTGGGTTGGCTGAAGAGCTTACGTCCAGTGGCAGCTATTGGATCTCCATGACAACTTGAGTTTCCAGAGGGTCTGGATCTGATGCTTTTAGTTTTTGCTATCAGTACTACTTATGGTAAGAGAAATATGGAAGCATGAGATTGATCTTGGAGATGACTTGACCACCCAGAGCCCTTGGTACAGTCATTGGAAATTGGGGCTGCAAAGGGTACAGTGTTTCTCCAAGGTCAGGCAGGAAGGGGAGGGCACACAGTGCTTTCTCCATCTGTCCTGGAGCTCCCTGCTTTTCTGCTGCACACCTGCCTGCCTGGGCTGTGTGGTGTTGCTCCAACCAGGAAGGAGTCAAGTGTGTTCCTCTGTTCAGCCACATAATTCACCGCCCATGAAAAAGTGCCACAAAATGTTCTGAGCAAGTGAACTGTATCAGCATTTAGTCTAAATCCAGCATGCACTCTAACTTTAATAAGCTACCCTATTAGTGAGTGAAAACTCTTAAATTGTAATGATGCTTTGAGATGCTAGGTATATTAAACACACACATAACAAAACTTAAGTACAGTGGACTTCGTTAGTGGACTTTGATGAGAATTAGAAAATAATTGGTGAATACCAATAAGTTGCTGCTGCCTGCCCTCAAGATGGACAGTCTCCTCAGGCGGAAGGCCATAAGCACAGGGGACAATGGTGTGTGCCTTTTGAATCCAGGGGACAAAACAAACCTTTCTCTCTTTCTCTCTCTCTCTCCCTGTCTTTTTCTCTTTCAAGTTACTTATCTCAGACAATTGTTCAATTATCTAGGGGCTTAGGGAGGTGGCTCAGTGGAATAAGCACTACCCTGGCAAGCACAAGGGCCTGAATTCAATCCCCAGTTCCACCAAAAAAAAAAAAAAAAAATTATCTAACGGTTTGTTGCTGATATTTTGTGGTCAATTGAAAAGCAGTATTGATTTGAATGTCATTCATTGATACTATACTAACACAAGTAGATTAAACCTTTTTTTTTTTTTTGAAGTAAAGTCAAGAAAAAATACAATGTGTGTGATTGAACATTTCCTCATTTATTTATATAGGACTACTGATGGAACGCAGGACCCTCACACTAATCTACATCCGAGACACTTTCTTCTTTATTTATTTATTCATTTTAGTTTTGAGAGGATCTTGCTAAGTTAAGTTGTCAGGCTGGGTTTGAACTTGTGACCTTTCTGCCTCAGCCTCCCAGAGGGCTAGGATTATAAACATGCACCACCATCCTCAGCTTACCTTTCATTTTATTATTTACTTATTTGTTTGTTTGTTTTTGGTGGTACCTGGGATCGAACTCAGGACCATGCACTTGCCAGACTTATCCTTTCATTTTAATGAGAAAATGTGTTAAAATTTTTCATAAATTTGAGTAAAAATTAATTTGTGAATGATTGAAATTTGGATTGATGTTGTGTCTAATATTCCTTTATGATAAACTGCTTGTGTTTTAGACTTCATTAAGAGAGTCATTGCCTTTTCTCATGATTTTGAAGGAATTTCAAGGCAAATTTCTTTTCTGAAACACAGCAGAGCTCCCTGCGTATGATTGTAATTAGTTGCTTCACATTTTTTACATGTCTGTTATTTGTATCACTGGTGTCAGACAAGATCATTTTAAATAATAGATGAAAAGATATTCTATTCAATTTTAGTCATTAAAGAATAATACAATAGAAAAACATATCTATCACTTCATCTTTAATTTTATGGTGTTATATAAATTTTCTTGTACAAAATTTTGAAGTAAAAAATATTAGGGTGATCCAAGTATAGATGCTCCTACTTGTAATCCTTCCACTCTGGCAGGCTGAGGCAGGAGAACTGCAAGTTCAGTGGAACCTGACCTGTTCATTGACTTATAGAGATCTTTTCTCAAAGAAAAATTTACAAGATATATAAAAAGAACTGAGGGTATAGCTCAGTGCCTTGTACTATAAAAATAATAAATTGTATCAGTCTTATTAATGAAAATATTCTGTGTTCTCTTTGCCTTTACTAACATTTGTTCCCTCTAACCCAGTATTAATAAATCTTAGCAGAGTTCAAAGAAATTTGAAAACTTGGAGAGAAAGTGGTCATTGGAACTGTCATCTGTTTTTTATTCACTGACAAAAATCTGACATGGTAACCTAGATTCCCTCCTCAGGGAACGCACTGCCCTTCACTTCCCCAAGCACAGAAAGGTCACCGTCAGGATTGACTCCAAGTTTGGGAGTCCCAGAAATTTCCTCAGGTCTTATCTAGTCCAGGTGATTCATTTCTTTCAAACCTCATGGAGAAAACTATATAAATTATTGCACAGAACATTTTCAATTAAAGTAAGTTCAAGTAACTAGCTTTCCAGAAAAATCAGGGACGGGTCTCTTGAACATAAGTGTAAGCAAAGAAGGATTTTTAATGAAAGAATTACAAGCTAGGCATAAAAGAAAATTGAAGTATCTTTTCGTTCTTCCCCTTTTATAACAGCACAGCCTACACAAGTAATTGCATTTTTAAGTTTGTGTCAACCTAGCGAATCACTCCCCCATATAGACCTTAATCACTACCAGATGCACTTTTTAACACTGAATGTTTCAACTGCCAACAGTACCTTGTCTGAACTTTCACAGAGAGCTGAGGCGTGCTAGTGGTGCTTTGTATTATTGTACAATCATCCCTCTTCCGTGTCTTGAGCTTTATCACACAGCTTTGATTCTACTGCATGTCCTACCCTAATCTTGTCACAAAAATATACATGGACATCTCACACGATGTCACTGTGCAAGAACCACACCATGACCAAAAAGTAATAATAATAATAATAAATAAAAAATTTGAAAAAACACTTACTGCCTTTTCAAGCACTAATTATTTGAAAAGCCCGATTTCCTCAAATACCTTACCTGATTGCTTAAGAAATCACTTTAACTGTGAAATTAAGAATCCTTAACTACAGTTACTTTTATATCTACAATCTTCTCTCACCTTTTCTCAGGATAAGCATATCAGAATGAAGGACTATTACTGTTCTTTTTTAGTGTAGAAGTATCTGATGCTTTTCCCCAAAGAAATATACTAACACTTTCCTGAAGGACTCCGGATTTCAACTTAGAATGTTTTCATTTCCTGTCTTCATTGTTTGAGGATTCTTCTAACAGACCATACATTCCCATGAATCCGTGCACAAATCCATCAGCACTGTTGCTGAAGCAGGAGCATTTTATTCATCAGAGCCTGCCAGATGATTTAGTGGTGTTTCATACTTTCTGCAGTCTTGGCGGCTTCCTCTGCTGACCCTTCCATAAACAGAAAGCTGGCCTAAGAGTCCACACCCAGCATCACTCAGCCACTCTGCTTTTCATTTCTTTTGTCCTTAGAAAAATCTGCTTATTGTTTTATGCTGCAAATTTTAGCCAGCCCAACAAGAATAATTGCAATTAAAATGTACACATTGTGAAATGCATGTGATGAAACAGAAGACCAAACCCTACAAGCTGCAAGGAAATCTTATGGAATTCAGGGACAACTGCTCACAGACTTCTCATCTTCTCAGAGTACCAATTAACCAGCATCATCTTCCTTTTCCTGCCCCCATCTCTCCACAAGATCAGAAGATACTGTGTTTCTACAAGGGGAAAATACCTCTGCTGGGCCCTGTGAGCTGCTGGGGCCCATCGTCATTTATTTCACAGAAGAATAAAGAGTGTGAAGCTGCCTGCCAAGAACTGGCTATGTCAGGGAAGTGAGCAGTCCATTTGCTACCTGAGATCCCTTCCTCTCTCTCAAGTTTATGAAGAATTTACTTTAGTGCTCACATTTCTTTTCTGTAATCTCACACTCTACCTGAGAAGAGAAACATAAACTCTTGGAAGAAAAGCTTTCTATGTCACTTTGAAGTTAAGTCAGAAGAGAAGCACAAGTCTGAGACAGAGGAGCATGGGAAGGACTCGGAAATTTCTGGTTAGCCGTGATCACACCTTGGGTAAACCTCATTGACTACAACACTGCCACTGTGCAAAACTCGAGGACTCCAGGGAGGAAACCGGAAGTCACAAGAAGGCTCCTCACCAGACCAGCTGCAGGGCCTCCTCATCTAATGCAAGAGCTTGAATATATGCACCCTGGAGAGGCCTGGGTCATGGCTAACATTGTTCTCCTGCATGCCCATCCCAACCTCGCTTCTCACCATGTACACAGATGTCCTTCCATGTGACATTCTGGCTGATCATCAGATACAGGCTCCTGAAGCTCTGCCAGGGTCCAGACTGTTGAGGGAAAATTATTAAGTGTTTAAGCACCCAACACTGTGTAGATTTTAAATTACTTAATGTAGAGTATCCAGAGTGCTTAAGCAGGCATTGCAAGTCCTTCAGACAAAGAGAAGGAACCATTTCATTACAACTGTAATGCACAGAGTCTCTCCAAGCTGTCTGCTCCTTGTAGATTTTTTTAATATAGCATTTATGTTTACTTTTCCCTCTAATTTTTTTTCTAATTACTGAAAATAAACAAGAGCACATCTTATATATCACAGAAAATGGAATCAGCTCCCAGGCAGGGAATGCATATTGGCGTTCAGTAAAAGGTTTATTTTCTCAGAGTGTTTTTGTATTTTAGGAAAGGGTCTACAGGGTCTGACTACTAGATTTGACTCTTAGTGATCCACCTGTTACACCCTCCCAACAGCTGAGACTACAGGTGTGCAACATCATGCCCAGTCTTAATTTCTACCTCAGTGTGCCCCCAGGGGCCAGGCCAGCATGGCAGGCCTGGAGATCAAACATCTGCTTGCAGGCACTGTAATCCACTGAGCTATTTGGCCGGCCCCTACTCAGACATTTTTAACCAAAATACAGGGTGGGGTAAGGAAGCTATACTCCAGGCAGACTTTGGGGGTCATGGCACCAAAGCATTCCTATGAATTTCTAAATGGAGATGACTCTAACATCCTCCCAGAAGAGCTCATAGAGCACCTAATGGAAAGTAAGGAGAGCAGGTGTTCAGCTGCCTCACCTGCTGTGGACACACTACACACATGCATGTGTGCACAGGTACACATAAACACAGACACACAGCATCTTCAAGCACTTGGAAGTCAGGTGTTTAACATTTCAGCTGTGAGCACTGAACATTGGACAGACAGGGCAGGAATGTCACTTGGGCCAATGTCATTTCTGCATTCTTACATCAGGTGCAGCACAGCTGCTTGGTGCTTCTAGACCTGTATGTAAGGCAGGGACCACCTGTTCATGGGAGGGGTGGTCCAGCCTGGGAGTTCTTGACCTCATTAGATACTGACTTTCCCTGCAGAGAACTCCTGCATCAGCCCTTACAATTGGGCAGTTCATTCAGAGACCAGATTTGTGATTCAGTGCCTACTCTGTAAAAGCCATCTCTTTTTGTCACTGGTGACAAAAATCAGTGAACCATTGAAATTGGTATAGTGTCAAAGTTTTGTTTGAGCCCAGGTTCACCTCTTGTTCAAACTACTAGCTTTCCCTCTCTCTTTGTGGACCCAGGAACACAAGCCCAGGCTTCTGGATAAATATCTCAATAATACAAGTGTTGTTGGTGTGAACACATGCAAATCCTAATCGGACACTGAATCCCTGTCAAAGCAGAGAAAGACAGATGTTTTTCATCTCAGGCCCAAGTAAAAATGATATAATACCTTACTCCTGAAAGTTCAAAACATTGAAGAGTTTTAAAGTTGTTGTGAATATATGTACTTCTTGTTCCAAAAAGCAGATCTCTGAACAATGAGCTATTCTTCAGCACAAATGGAAATTTTTTTAGACTAAAATTGATTTATAAGAAAATGGATGCACTGTGAGAGTATAAATGTTAAATGAAATAAATCAGACGCATAAGTTTAAATAACACATGGTATTCCTTCTACAAGAAACCCAAAAGGTAACGAGAAAAATAAAGCATAAAGATAATAGGAAACAGGGAGACAGAGCTTTTGCCCAAGAGGAGGGGACCAAGAGATGGAAGGAAATGAAAACAGAATTAAGATGTGTGACATAGCTGTTCTGAGTCCTCACAATGAATATGATCATTGCGTACTGCAAATGTGTAGTAACAAAAACTTTAAAGATGAAAAAGAAGTTAGATACTAAGTCAAAAAGAGCTCTGCTTTGCATCCACAGTAGTGGAGTAGTGATGAAAATCCTCCCAGATATTGGAACCGTACTATAAAAACTATACTTGGTTCAGGCAGAGCTACCTAATTCTCTCAGTAATTAGATGCAGAGACATACACTCATTTGTCCAGCCAAGGGACAGAATGCCATGAGTCAGAGACCATGCGGAGATAAGGCCAATGCAGGCTGTTGAGGTCTACCTCACCAAAATAATTCATTTCTCCCTCCCCATGCTGGCTCGTGAGGAATTAGCCTTCTGGAAAAATCTTTAGGGAAAATGGATGGGTATCTTTTAATTGCTACAGTTTCTAGTAAAAGTGATTTGTTTCCAGGATTAAAAAAAAATTCTTAAGAATTTGTTAAGTCAAGCAGTGGTAGACTAGGACTATCAAGTGTCAGTTCCCACCTACATTCCAGGTTCTGAAGAATATTTTCACACGTGTATTGATTTCTGCAATCTGGGCCACACTTTCATTGAATGAAGACTTGCATGTGGGTATATGTCTAAGTGGGGATTGATTAGGGAAAACTTTCTCTGAAAATTTTATTGAGTGCACCCACTAGATACAGCTTTGCAATGTGGTAATAATTTTAAGTAAGATAATTGTGTGTAAAATTTGCAATACTTTAAGATGAAGTTGGCTTAAAATGTTAAGTCTTCTGTATCTTGGAAAAATAATAGGATTGGATGAGAACATTCCTAATGACACCAAAACTATGATCTGTGTATATCATAGAGGTGGTCACAAGAAGAGACAGGTTCTATAGGATTTTAAAATATCTTATAAAGACATGCTAAACTAATCTTCTGCACAAGTATATGAAAAGAAAGCTCAAAAATGCTTCAAGGAAGTTCAAGCACAAGATCATCTACAAATTTGGAGTGAGGAGGGATTTCCAGCAAAAGGATGAATCTTTTCTCCAAATTCGAAACAAACAAGAACCTCACTGTGTATAAATGTTGCATGTCCTATACCCTTTCATCTATTGTGGAGCATATGGGCTGATTCCCAATTTTAGCTGTTATACTTTGTGTCCCCATAAACACGGGGTGCGTGGATGCTGCAGGATTGTGACATTCCCCCTTCAGGAAGATATCTGATGGTGCCTCATAGCTGGGTCAAACTAGAATCTCTATTTCTTGTTTTCTGAGGCATCACCATATTGATTTTCATAGTGGTTATATGAGTCTATATTCACATAAAAGTGTAAAAGAGTCCTGTACATTATTCTGTAGTTCCTTTGTCTGTGTCATCCATGTGGATGAGTCACGGCCAATGCTTGACCAGATTGCTCTCTGTGAGAGCCTGAGAGAAAGTTTTCTCTTCATGTGACTCTCCCCAGGCACACTATAGAACTTCAATCTCTTTCCTCTGTGGCTCCACAATCTCCTTGCTCAGAA
>PVKA01049167.1:0-13400 GCA_004027165.1 Ctenomys sociabilis | reverse complement strand
CTGAGTTGCTTGTCTTTGTGTGTGTGTGTGTGTGTGTGTGTGTGTGTGTGGTGCTGGGGATCAATTCCAGGACCTTGTGGTGTTAGGCAAGTGCCACTGAGCTCCACCCCAGGCTGCCTTGCTTGCCTTTTGTTTGCATCCCCCAGTCCTCCTCCTTCTCTTCCTCCTCCTCCTTTTTTGATACTGTGCAACTATTGTGTATCGATTTCCTGAGTTTTTAGGCTATTTGTTTAAAAAAATCAAAACTCACTGAAGAGCTCCATCTTCTCCTATTAGCAGCATCATCCAAGGTAATATCTGGAATGCTACAGCCACGCACCCAATATTGTTTTGGATGAAAACATTTAGAAAGTTTCTTCTTCTGATATGTAACAGGAAATGCATTCTTGTTTCTATCAGGGCTATTTTGATTGCAAGTAACAGGTCACAAAGCCTACATACAAGGGAGGCTCTCGTGCAAGACACATGGTTCTCTCAGGAAGCTGAAGAACAAAGGTACTGGTGTGTCTGAGGCCAAAATTCAAAACCAGAATTAGAGTAAGGAGGAGACTTAAGAATTTTACCTTGCATGCAAGTTAACAGGTTATCCTGCCCTTGCTTCAGATGTTGTGGCAGAAAACACAAGATTCCTGAATTAAGACAAAGGACTATAAGTAACTTGTAGCAATATTAATGAGAGTATCAGTGTCTGCAATGGTTCCAGGCTCCAGCTGTGAAAGGGTAACTCCATGAGAGCCATGGGAGCCTTACATAGCCTAGATATTGGGTTACAGGTGAGAAACCTGCACCTCGGGGCCCTGGTCTTTTATACGACTAGTCTGTGAGGGTACCTGATCTGTGCCCTGGAGGGAGAGCTCACCTTCCTACTAAATGGTAAACCAACCTCCTTTCTGCTGTACTGGGAGACATTATCTCTATTTCAAGACTGTCTATCATTACAAACATCAATTTAGATCAAGGCCAGCCAATGCCTCACAGAAACCCTGTGGAGCAATGCTTTTCAACAAGGAAGTATGTACAAAGATCAAGAGCCACACTGACAACACACCATCGCTACCCACGAGTCCATCTGAAGAGCCATGACACCTTCTACAATGGCAAAAGAAATACTTTCTTTTATTTTTTTATTATTAATTTTTTGTCTTTGTGAAACAGGGTCTCACTGCAGTTCAGGCTGGCCTTGAGCTCACGTTGTAGCCCAGGCTGGTCTCCAACTCACTAGGATCCTCCTGCCTCAGCCTCCCAAGTGCTGGGATGACAGGCATGCACCACCAGCCCCAGCTGTAGCACTCTTGCTTTGTCTTTTTGAGACACGGTTTCACTCCGCAATTCAGGTTGACCTTCCACTCACTTTTTGGCCCAGACTGGCCTCAAACTTGCCGCAATCCTCCTGCCTCAGACTTCTGAGAGCTTAGATTACAGGTGTATGCCACCACGTCCAACAAGTTTAGCACTTCTTACAAATTAATTCAGGGAATATTTGTTAATTTTTATATTATAAAATCTTCACTATTGAAGCTGTTCTTCGTGAGAAAACCATTGCTCTTTCTAAAGGGTAATTTTAAAACAACAAAAGTGTGTTTTCATATTAATCACTATGGAGAACAACTTAAATTCTTAGGAATAAATTTGAAATAATTGTTAAAAATATCTTTTCATCTTTTAATTTTTCTGTTTCTACTTTTTATTATTTCTGCAATAATATATTATGGTAAAGGAGCCAAGGGCTGCTGTTTGATGTTTTCCCTGCTTCAGTTTAAAGTATTTTGATTTTGTATGAATAAAAGCTAAACATAGAATACATCTAGCTACTTTTAAATTATTCTAGCTACTGTTAAATTATTCTAAAACATTATTAAGGATGCTAAATGCACTGGTAACTCCTCCATAATCACTTCAGATAATTTTTTATTATAATAATATCTGTCCATGAATTTGAAATTCTAGCTAGCACAACACTTTGAACAATGAACTCATGTAGGCTGGGAGGATAAATCAGTGGGTAAGTTGCACTGCCACCAGAGTAATTGCATTCTGTTTCTGTTGGACTCAGTATTATGGAATGGTAGTTTTTATATAATGATTTGTTTACTGCTTCTTCCATTACATTTGCTGTCATGTTGTTTGTCTTAGATCACAAACTATAAAATATTTGGCTTAAATCAATTTAATTCACTTTATAGAAAATTAAGCATAGCAATTAACACCTGCTCAATTAAGAAAATAGGGCCAGGTGTGGTGGCACGTGCCTATAATCCCAGCATTTGGGAGCCTGATGCAGGAGGATCCTTGTGAGTTTGAGACAAGACTGGATTTCAAAGTGAGCTCAGGGCTGGTCTGAGTTGCATAGTGAGACCTTGTCTCAAAAAGATTTAAAAAAAAAATTAAGAAAATGGTTCTCAAATCAATTACAGAGCCAGGATTTTAGATCTTAGTAAAGGATATTTAGAATTCTTCCCTCAAATCAATGTTAATGCTTCTTCTTTGACTTTCTCATCCTGAAATTTATTTTATTTTATTTTTGTATTTAGGACAGGGTCTACAGGGTCTACAGGGCCTCACTACATAGATTGGACTTCTAGGGATCCTCCTGTTTTCAGCCTCCCAAGTAGTGGGATTACAGGCACGCTCCACCACACCCAGTCTCAATTGCCCTCTCAGCATGCCTCATGGACAGGGCCCACACGGCACAGAGGATCGAACCCTGGCCCTTGTGCTCTGCCTAAGCTTTAGTCCGCTGAGCCGTCAGGCTGGCCCTCTTCTTGACATTTAAGATAGGTAATTTTTGCTTTTTTCTCATATCATCCATTTCTAATCTAAGAGAAAAAGCACAAACTATTAGCCTATTTAGCAGTGGAGGTCATTGTAAAAGTGGCTCTAAATGGAACAAGTTACACTACAGTTTTCATGTGTAAAAATATGTTCAATCAACAAATATTCATTAACTATATGCGAGGCAATATCTAATGAGAAAAGCAGAAAGGCAATTTCACAGCATCATTCAAAATAAGAAACATGAATTTGCCATCATTATTGTAAAACAAATATAGAACTGTACATTACTGGCACATGATAAAATATGTACAGAAGATGGAACTAAGCAGTTAGAAATCAACATACAGCAATTTTCTGCCTGTTAAATCAAATAATAATCCTGTGAAAAGATGAATGTGATGCCAATAAAATGTAACAACAACAAAGCAAAATAAAAATCTAATGATAAAACATCTAGGTTTCCACTTCATATATCTATTTTAAGTTTATTTTTTCTAAGAATTTCCTTCCAGTGTTTTTAATAGAACATTTACTATTTTAATGAAACATTTACCTGTAGGTTAGAAATAAAAATAAGAAAACTAGTACTACTTATCAAAAGTGTTTAGAAATATTATTTTACTGTAGTTAAGTCATTTACTGCAGTTGTCTATTATTAGTAGTCAAGTGATTACTGAAAATCATAGCAGTGTGGTAGGACTGCTGGTGTTTATTATATGTGCTAGATTTATGGGCTGTTATGTATTTATTGACAGATATATATGAGCTGCCTCGTGAAGTAGATGTACTAACCATTGCCTCTGCTCACACTGCCTCTTGGAAATACTATAGGATTCTGCTCATCACTGAGTGGATTAATATTAGCTAGTCTAATAATACATTGCATCTCATATTACGTCACCAAGAATCTGCACTTGGGTCATGGAGTGACTTAGCGATTAGGTCACAGAGGCACATCAGCTGAAATGTCAACAGTTGCTACAGCTCCAACCCATAAGTCAGAGGCAAGCTGATGTTGGGAAGGGAACACAGAGTCATGAGTATGCAGAGGCTTCAAGATATAACATGGAAAAATAGAGCGGAAGGCAAACATACAAGAGGCAGAGAGAGGGATCCTGTTGGAATGTGAATGAAGTTCCGATAGTAGGCTCGGAATCCTGCTTTGTCCTTTCACCTCATGTGGAGTAAGTACAAGGCCCTCGGGAGTCTTCCCTTCATCTCTCTGCCTTCACCTCCTGAGTCCACTCTCTCCTTCATCCCAGGTTGACCACAGTGACCTTGCTTTTTCTTACAGGGAGGCACACTAACGGCTCAAGGCCTTTGTACTTGATATACCCTTCCCTACTTTTTTCTGTAACTGGCTTCAAACCTTTGTTCAAGTGGAATATAGGGGAACAATTCAATGGTACCACATCACCTCAGCATGCATGAGGTCCTGGGTTGCCCTACTGCAACCTTTGCTCAAGGGAAGAGGCCCTTCTGAGGACCCATTTATGATTGCAATTATGCTGCCTTTCACACTCCATATGTCCTTCTTGATTTATTTTATTATATAGTATTATTTCTGTGTTTTTTCATAATGTTCTTTTCCAATTTGGTTACCTACCACATACATAGATATAAGATCCTTTCCTGCTTTTCTTGCTTCTGATATCACTTACATGGTGTTTTTCACAAGTTGATTTGTCTTCCATGTATCATCTCATCCCTTAGATGGACAAAAAATTGCTGCAGAGTAAAAAGCATTTCTTTATGACCTTTACCTGGTCCCTTAAAGTATGCTTAACTTGAAATAGTAATATGACTCTGGATATATAGAGCAGGTTAATCCAACATAATTTTATCCAATGCCCCAATGTTATGATTTGTGTCTAGCTGTCCCCCCAAGGCCTCATGTAGTCATGGGGTGGGAGAGATTTCTAGAGTTTGTGATTAACTCATGATCCACTGGGATTATGTGTGATCCAAGGCTGAGATTATGGGTCTTAGTACTGCTGGCATTATGGGTGTGAGGACTTCCTCCATCCTGAGGCAGAGAGCCTGAATGTAATATAACAGACAGAGAGACGGACTTTCTTTAGCCATTGCTTTGTTGCATTGTTGTTGTTCTGCCGCCATGAACTGCTGTCCTCTGCCCTGTGCCAGTCTGCACTGGAGCCAGCCAAGTATGGACTGAAACCCACAGTAACTGAGCTAAATAAACTTTTCCTTCCTTCATTTTGGGTGTTGGGTATTTGTCCCAGCAACGAGAGGAGAGTAACTAAGACACCCAATGAGAATATGTGGCCATAGGAATGCCTCAGACATTACTCTAGACACCAGAATAAATCCCAAGTGAGCTAAAGAAATAGATGTAAAAGAGTTATAAGAAACTATGCAACATGAATTAAGGTTTGTTGTTTGTTTACAGTTCAATGAAAGGACTGTGTGAACCTTCTGCCTTTAATCATTCATGCCAGTACCTCACCACACTAATCCAATAAAGGCGAGACAGGAACTGTCCAGCATATCATTTTGGATCTCCTCAAGTAGCTCTTGTCAAACCCTAGCTGGGGGTCCTTCAAGTGACAATTAAATATTATTGGTCAAATCTAAGGCTCCACAGTCAAGGTCATTGGAATAGCCATGGGGAAGACCTGGCAGCTGTATCACTGTGTTCAGGAAGAATATCAATTACTTCACAGAGGCGGTAGGCTTTGTTAGCCTTTTTTAAAGACAGCGCTTTGCTATGTAGTACATGCTGGCCTCCAACCCATGGCAATCCTCTTGCCGCAGCCTCCCAAGTGCTGGGATTAGAGGCATTAGTCACCACTCCTGGCAATTTTTTGTGGAGGGAAGATGTTAGTTAGGGACTGAAGACTACACATACTTGGAGGAGACCTTGTACATCATGATGATATAGCTCTGATTGTATCAGAGATGGAGAAATAGAAAGGCATCTCTTTACAGTTAATACTATAATCTACCTTCTGGCTTATGGACAGAAATATTTTCTTTGAGAGATGTCTACAAATGATACCACATCAAGACTTGGGTGCAAGGGCCAGATATGGTGGTGCACACCTGTAATTCCAGCACTTGGGAGGCTGAGACAAGAGAATCCTTGTGAGTTGGAAACCAGCCTGGACTACAAAGTGAGCTCAAGGCCAGTCTGAGCTACGTAGCAAGACCCTGTCAAAAAAAAAAAAAAAGAGACAGAGAAAGATAGATAGGTAGATAGAGACAGAGACACAGAGAGGCAGATTTGGATCTAATAGGAAAGGATTCAGAGGATTCTTAAGCAAAACTGCTGATAGCTGCATCAGACTCAAGATTAACTATATGGCCAAACCTCTTGATCAACTACCAACCTGGGCTGCAAAAACATGCTGTAGAAAAAGCTCGAAGCATTTGGTAGTACAGAGGAAAACAATTCTCTGATAGTGCTATAGGCAAGTATGCACCATCAGAGCAAATCTGTTTGAATCTTGAGCCTCTTTAGGTGCCCCATGTGAAGTAAACCATACACACAGATGAGAGGGGAACCACTTGTGCCAGACCCCACTGTGTATGTTTTCTCTGCCCTGCCCAACACCTATTCCCCTAAAGAGCAGCTGTGAGATGAAGGCTATTTGGCTTCCAGGAGTGAGGGTGGGGATGGAATCTGTTTACACAACAGTAGACTCAGCATCAGGGAGTTTTGCAGGTTGGGCCCTAGTCCAGATCATCTGGTTTCCAGTTTGTCCCACTGCTAAAAACAATAAGCCAGGCAATAGCATCTCTGATCCTTAAATGCATACACCCTGCTATGACTCAGTTTTGCCATTCAGCAAGAACTGCCCTCCTCAGTAGTAAAGAACCCATGCTCCTTGCTCTCGTATTTCCCTGGTGCTGTGCTTTCACTTTTTTTTTTTTTTTTTTTGGCAGAACCAGGGATTGAACTCAGGCCTTTGTGCTTGCCAGGGAAGCATTTATTCCACTGAGCCATCTCTCCAGCCCTATGCTTTCACTCCAGCTCCTGCTTCTCTATTTTCTGGATACATTCTGATTGTCATTCTGTCATACTAGCCTATTGTTGGGTATCACAAATACTGACACCTAAGTTCTCTACAGTGTCCCCCCACTCCCACCCTAGATATTAGCTCAGATATCATTACTGCTAGGCAAAAAAATGGTGAGTTCATCACATTAATTGTCCATAGGGGATTATAAATACAGATTCTGCAGTCAGACCAGCTGGGTTCAGATCAAGCACTCCTACTTCCTGCTACGGTTTCTTATTTCATCTTTATTTAATCTCTTTGTATCTCCATTTCTTCATTTGCAAAATGGACATGATGATAAGCAGGTACTTCCAAGGGCTACTGTGGATTTTAAGTGAATGTCACAAAAGTGATCAATAACTGCTAGTTATGATTATGGTTATTATTATTACCGGGTCAACACAGAAAAACTTAGGTATTTACAGAATTAAACTCCCAGAGCCCACATGAATTTGTCTACATAACAAGAATAATGAATACAAAGAATCTTTTTGTAGTGCTGGAGTGTAGCTCACAGGGAATTGTTGCTCAGCATACAGGAGACCTGAGGTCAATCCCCAGGATCACACACAAAGTAACTTTTTATATACATGTGGGTAAACTGAATAGCTGATGATGCATTTCAGTCTTGTAATACTATAGGAGAATCCCACAGACTCAGAAATGGAAATTTCCACAACTTTCTAGGTAGAAGAATATTATATAAGTATTTGAAAGCTTAATTTAACTTAGTGTAGAATATGGAGGACATTCAAAAGTGGTTCATAGTACACTTCTCCACTTTCACAGTCCTGTTGAAATATTACATAAAGAAGAAATAATAAAATTTATTTCACACTCTTATTTTCCCATCTGCTACGCTCAAAAGGGAGAGGAGTAAGAAATAAGGCACTTTTTCCTTTGGGGCTAGGAGAGCAGCCTCCTAAGTGTTTAAGAACAAGTTTATCACTGCCTTGATCGTGGGCTCCTCACACATCCATCAATATGATATGATGCCCAAAAGTAGAGGCACGCTCGCCGGCTAGCAGGCCTCCAAGAGGAGGTGATGCCGGCCACCACAGTCAATTTTTTTTTTTTTTTTTTTCAGTACTGGGGTTTGAACTCAGGACCCTGTGCTTGCCAGGCAAGTACTTATTCTACTGAGTAGAATAAGGGCCCAAATTTATGACAGTCTTAAGGTATTAGATTTTGTTTTATTGACTGATGCAGACTAGAGAAGTTTTCAATCTGAAGTTCAGCCCTTGTATGAAGCCCTTGGCTCAAATATTAATACTGCTGGGGGAAAATTGTCCTTAGTAATTTTTAGGATTCCTAAATGCCCTTATGCCACTGAGTAATAGCTTTTGCTCTAAATACTTTCAGAAGTGTATGATATTTTCCACTTTGTCAAGAGTTTCACTAAGAGCTAACATGCAAGTAGAAGCATGTTACAGAAAGGGCCACACCTGTTTAGGAAAGAAACAATTACATCACCAACCAAGCATGATTATCATAAGAGAGGACACCTGAAAAGCTAGCTGGGCTCACTTTGATACATAGTGTGGATACATACTAGCTTTATTCCTTGTATCTGCCTAAGAGACACATTAAGAGTGACTTTAAATATGTGCTTACACTTCTGAGTCACCAGAGAAGACAAAGTGTTGTAATTTGTCTGAAAGAGGAAGATCCTTGCAGACTGCAGAAAAGAATGAAGTACTTTTCATTCAGTGAGAATCTGAGACTATTTTCTCAGCAATTTGTAAGAGGTGTTGACACTCAGGAGGTGGAGCACGACCTAGTTTTGAGGATGATAGATGCAGCATGGCATGTTGCTCTTTTGGAAGAGGAAAACATAACTTAAAACACTTACCATTTAAAATGACTGGGAATTTCAGAATTGTGATAGATTTGATCTGATAGATTTGATCTACAGTATTATTTTAGGAGACTTCACTTGATCTAATCCTTTTTTTTTTGCAAATAATTATTACATACCTAGTATATACTAGGTGCCGCTGTGGGGCACTGGCGGTGCAGCAGCGAACACTGTTGTTGTGCAATTCACATTCTACCTGTGGTGACATGTGACAAGCAAAAAAAAAAAAAGCCTGTGAAAAAGAAAAAGAAAGTGGACAATGACAGGGATATTATTTTATGAAGATAGTAATCATGAGGACAATAAACCTAGGAGATATTTGAGCAGTAATTCTTGTGACAGCGTGGAACAATAACCAATCCACGGAACAGCAAGGGCAAAGTTCCTGCAGTAGAAACCTGTTTGGTTCATTTGAAGAACATCAGGAAAGCCAGTGTGGCAGCTAGAGCGAGGGAGTGGAAGAGTCATAGCCAACAATATACTGCACTTGCAGAAGTTACCACATGTCCAGAGGCACATAGCCAAGTGAATGTGAAGTATGTTTGGAAGCAACTTCTGGAAAGGCTTTTGAGCAGGGGAGCAACCTAAAATTCCTCACATGAAGGATCATCTGGTTGATCTATCCACAAGAGTGAAAGAGACTATTGATGTACACAAGAGAAGATGGCAACTTGAACTACAGTGATAGCAGTAGAGGTACTGTGAGGTACTTCTGACATATTGTGAATGTGCAGCCAACATAACTTACTCAAGGAATGGCTTTAGTGAAGGAAAGACGCACAGCTGGACACACATATAATTCTAGTACTTAGGAGGCTAAGGCAGGAAGAGCACTTCAAGGTCAGCCTGAAATACATAGTGAGACTCTCTCAAGAAGAGAAGGATAAGGATTATCCCAAGTGTTTTAGCCTGATAATCTCAAAGCAAAAGGCTGTCATTTACCAAATTATGTGGTAGAGGGAAAGCATATTTAAAGGCATGTATAAACAATGTGTATATATCTATAAAAGTTGAAAATTCAAGTTTAAACTTAAGGAGTATGTAAGAAATCCAAATGTCTACAATATAGTAGACACTCTGTTCATTGTGTAAAAAATTAATGATATACAGAAAGCCAACTGGATAAAAAAAAATCTAAGTTTTTGTTTAAATATTTGCATTTATGTTTTGTAGCCATGATCATGAATCAATTTTTTTTTTTTTACTTTTTGAAACTGGATGAAATATTGATCATTCAATTCATATATGCTGCAAAATGGTAAGAGCCAGAGATAAGGGACTAGAAGGCTTTCTGAGGCACAGTTCATTGTTCTACATTACATCACTTCTTGAGTTATAGAGTTTTTAGAATTTTATTTATTTTTGTATTTTAAGGAAGGGTCTACAGAGTGTTCAAGGTCTCACTACTAGACGGACTTATAGTGATGGGCCTGTTTACAGCCTCCCAAGAGCTGGGATTATAGGCATGCATCACTATATCCAGTCTGAATCTCTGTCTTAGCATGCTCCGGGTCGAGGCTGGCATGGCAGGCTGGGGGATCGAAGCCCCAGCCCCGAACCGGCTTGCAGGCGCTTTAATCCGCTAAGCTATTTGGCTGGCCCTGAGTTATAGAATTTTAGAGCTAACTTCTTAATGTTTGGTGTAATATGCTCTCGAAGAAAGATATTTAAAAGGTTTTTTCTTTTGTATTTGGTACAGAATGTTCAGGGTCTACAGGATCTCACTATGTAGCTAGGACCTCTAGTGCTCCAGCATTAATTCACAAAGCCCCACTATGCCAAGAGTGGCAACTCATTTAGTCTCCTAAGAGAAAGCATGAGTGAAGTTGGTGACTTTCCAGCTGTTTCTGGACAAACTCTGGAGAAGGATGCTCTCTCTCCCCATCATTCCTATGAGAACTGAGCTGGTTCCCCCAGGGTCTACAGGGTGTTCAGGGTCTCACTACGTAGATCGGATTTCTAGTGATTCTCCTGCTTATAGCCTCCCAAGTGCTGGGGTTACAGACTTGTGCCCCCACGCCCAGTCTCAAGCACCCTCTCAGTGTGCCCCAGGGGTGGGCCGGCATGGAAGGCCTGGGGATTGAACACTTGGCCCTTGCCTGCTTGCACGTGCTTTAATCTACTGAGCTATTTGGCCAGCTCTCTACAGTGTTTTTTGTATGAACAAATATCTGGTCTTTAACCAGTCAAAACTTACACGTTCTCAATTTTCAACAAACCAGATACTATAATGTCTACTGTACCAGACATAGCAAGCAAAAATGAATGTTGTTTTTTGACATGAACAAGAAGTTCCTAGAAATACATTCCTTTTTTAAAAAGATGCAAACATTTATAAAGAACAATTGATCAGATAATGCCAGAATAAACACAGTAACTAGCTCTTTGTACAACTGTTAGGAAGAAGTTTCATGGATGAGCATAGTTTTCAAGAAAAGGAATCATATCTGGTAGATTGTATATTCTACATGAGGAAAATACAGCAGAGAGAGGCAAAAGCAGAAGTAAATAAATCTGTCCTAAGAGCCCCCACACAGCTGTAACAGGACTGGTTCCGTCAGGTAAGGGCAGAGGCAACAGTTGGAGAAATGTTGGAAACCTAAAGCAGGGAGTTCATGACTGACTCCTGAGGAGCAGGAGAACGTGACAGAAATAAAACATCTGAGTTTGGTTTTGCTGCCACTAGTACACACTAAAGACTTCCATCCAGTATACCTCTACATTGTACGTTATCTACCCACATGTTGAAGTCCTTCGGTTCACAACTTTTGAAGAAGTAAAGGTCCTCTACGAAAAAGTCTTCCAGCAGAAAGCGATTCGAAGAGCAGTATGCTCATCAATTATGGTTGAAAGGCAAAGAGACAACCGGTTTTTTAGACCGGCTTCCGTGCCACTGTGCGGTAAACTTTAAGTCAGAAAGACTGTGTTTTAACCGATGAGATAATACCCTGAAAGTGCTAAGCACAGTGTCTGGCCAGTAGTAAGTAAATTATGGTTATTATTTTGATTGAAGACTGAGACGTTAACCTTTGAGGACACTAACCGTTTGGGTTAGGGCTTCTCACGTTGAGGGGTTAGAACAACCTCCGATTTCAAGTAAACACCAACTAAACACAACACTTGCTGAGGAATAGACCCGCCCACCCACACCCTGGCCCAAGTGGGGGCAGGGCAGGTCCGCGAAAGCCAACAGCCTTTTTTGGGGATGGAGAACACGCTACACTCTTGTCTTTTAATCCCACTGGAGTCGGGTTCCCGGCCCCGCCCACAGAAAAGCTGGCGGGGGTGTGGAGGGAGAGGCGAAGGCGGCTCTCCCGGCCCGGCCTCCGCGCTGGCACCGCCCCTTCCGGTCCACGCCCCGCCCAGCGCTCGCGACCGACTCCGCCCACACCCCCTCAGCTAGCTTGACGCTGGGTCTACTCAACGCTCGCAGGCGGCCGCATCCTCCCGACGCACTGAGGTCACCAACGGGGCCGAACCGCGGGGGGCGGAGGGACGGAGGGAAGATGGCGGCAGTGGCCGGATGTTGGCGCCGCCTCCCCCAATCCCGGAGCCGGCGCAGATGAGGCGGCTTGGCTGGGGCCAGCGGCGCGTAGGAACCCGAGCTGGGGGGACCCTGGTGGCGGGGCCTGGCCCTGCTCTATGACGGCGCCTCGGCTGGAGTGAGCGGCGGCGACGCCGCCTCTTTCGTCCGGCTCTTTCGCTGTCGCTGTGAGTCCGAGTCGGCGGCGGGCGGCGGGCAGTTGGCTGCGGGGCCGGGATGGAGGACGTTAACTCCAACGTGAACGCGGACCAGGAGGTGCGGAAGCTGCAGGAGCTGGTGAAGAAGCTGGAGAAGCAGAACGAGCAGTTGAGGAACCGCTCGGGCGCCGTGCAGGGTGCGGGCTCCCTCGGGCCTGGCAGCCCGGGGCGGGCCGTGTCTACCCCGTCCTCTGGCGCGGCGTCCCCGCGCGGCTTCCCCTTGGGCCTCTGCGCCAAGGCGGGCGGCGGGGCCGGGTCAGCCCCGAGGCGGACGGGCGGCGAGGACCTGCGGGACGCCACCTCCTTGCTGGCGGCGGGCGAGGGCGGCCTGCTGGACGAGGTGGAGCCGCTGCGGCCCGACGAGCTGGAGCGCCTGTCCGGCTGGGACGAGGAGGAGGAGAGCTGGTGAGTGCGGGCCGGGCCGGGCCGGGCCGGGCCGAGCCGAGCCGAGCCGGGCCGAGCCGAGCCGAGCCTGGGGCGCCCCGCCTGGGTCTCCGGGAAGGGCGGTGGGTTTTTGTGTAGCAGAATCGGCTCTGTCCGGGACTACCGAGCTTCGTGCTTTGACCACGGGAAGGTCAGCTGGAACTGGGGTTTGCGCAAAGATAAGAGGGTGTAGCTGGTTCCCGTCGGGGTCGGGGACTGTCAGGTTGCGGTACACGCCTGGGGTCTGTGATTAGCTTGAGAATGTCTTCAAGCTCGGAGGAGTCAGAGATGGGAAACTGCCTTGTAGGCAGTGATCGTGCTTTGTGTCAAGTACTGGCTTCGGATGAAGGCCTGGGTATTTTGGATGTCGGGAGGGTCTGCTTGATGAGGTGCCTCCGGGTGCGGGGTGAGGGTGGGGACTTTCAAGAGTTGTTGGTGCAGCGGTCAGTGTTTCGGACTAGAATGATATGGGTGTATTTCTGGTGAGAATGGAGAGGCTGTGTGAATCCGCTCTCCCCTTTGGGTAGAGGGGTAAAGCTTGCTTTGTGTGAAGAGGGCAGAGAATGCTGGGGCTTTGTGTG
>PVKA01049166.1:0-13397 GCA_004027165.1 Ctenomys sociabilis | reverse complement strand
ATGAACTCTTTACCTACCCCTATGTCTTCAAGAGTTCCTCCTACTTTCTCTTCCAGGAGATTGAGTGTTTCTGTTTTAATGTTTAGATCTTTAATCCATTTTGACTTTAACTTAGTGCATGGTGATAGAGCTGGGTCAAGTTTTAGTTTTCGGCATGTAGAAAGCCATGTTTTCCAGCACCATTTGTTAAAGAGGCTATGTTTCCTCCAGTGAGCTTGTTTAGCCTCTTTGTCAAAGATCACATAGCTGAGTGTTATTGTAGATGCCTCTGCGTCTTCTAATCTATTCCACTGATCCTCGGGTCTATTTTGTTGCCAATACCATGTTGATTTTATCACAGTGGCTTTGTAGCATAATTTCAAGTCAGGAATTGTGATGCTGCCTGCCCTGCCTTTGTGGCCAAGATTGCCTTTGCAATTCTAGGTCTTTTGTGGTTTCTTCTTCTTTTTCTAGTTGTCAGAGGTGCAACATTAGGGTGCTAATTTGTTCCCTTTCTGTTTTCCTAATGTGTGAGTTCATAGCTATTGTTTTCCCTCTAAGAACTGCTTTTATGGCATCCCATGAATTCCAGTCAGTTGTACTTGAATTTTGATTGAATTTTGGATATTGTTGAATTTCTTCTGTGACCCATTGATTGCTGAGTAGGGTGTTGTTTAGTTTCCATGAATTTAGTGGGTTTTTCTGGTTTCTTTTGTGATTTAATTCCAGTTTCATTGCACTGTGGTCAGATAATATGCATGGGATAATTTCTATTTTCTTGCATATACTTATGCATGACTGGTATGTGGTCTATTTTGGAAAATGACTCGTGTGCAGCTGAAAAAAATGTGTATTCAGCTGTGGTTGGGTGGAACACACTATATATGTCCACCAGGTCCATTTGTTCCAAGCTCAGGTTCTGTTCTTCCACTTCCTTGCTAATTTTTTGTCTCATTGACCTATCTTTTTGAGATAAGGGTGTGTTAAGGTCTCCTGTTAAGATTGTGTTCTTAGACATTAAGTTTTTCATGTCCATTAAGATTTGTCTTACATAGTTGGGTGCTCCTGTGTTTGATGTATAGATATTTATGAGTGTTACTTCTTGCTCTTGAATTTTTCCCTTGACCAATATATAGTGGCCTTCTTTGTGTCGTTTGATCATTCTTGGTTTGAAGTTGAGACTGTCTGAGAACAGAATTGCTACTTCTCCTTTTTTCTGAGGTGCTGGGGCATGTAGTATTGTTTCCATCCTTTGACTTTGAGCCTATGAATGTCCTTTTGAGTTAAGTTTGTTTCCTGTATACAGCATATTGTTGGATTTTGTTTCCCAATCCACTGTGCCAGTCTATTTCTCTTAATTGGTGAATTGAGTCCATTTACATTGATGGTTATAATTGAAAAGTGCTGACTTATGTTTGTCATGATATTTACCTGGTGTTGTTTACTCCTTTGTAACCTGTGTTTAATTGTCTGTCCTGTTTAGTGGGTCCCTTCCATTCTCATTCATGGATTTCTGGTCATTATGGTCTCTCTCTAGAACATCTTTCAGCAGCCTGTGAAGGGCTGGCTTTGTCATCATGAAATTCTTTAGTTGTTCTTTGTCATGGAAGTATGTCACTTCTCCATCAAACTTGAAAGAGAGCTTTGCAGAGTATAATAGTCTGGCCTGGAATTTGTTTTCATATAGGACTTGAAGAACTCTGCTCTCCTTGTCTTCATTGTTTGTGTAGAGAAGTCAGCTATAATTCTGATGGGTTTTCCTTTGAATGTGAGCTCCTTCTTCTCTCTAGCAGCTTTCAGTATATTATTTTTGTGTTGGATTTCTGGGATCTTACCTATTATACGTCTTGGTGTATTTCTACTTGGGTTGAAGTTATTTGGTGTTCTGTATACTTTGGTGACCTGAATGTTGGATTGTTTCCTCATACTTGGGAGGTTTTCTGTGATTATTTCTCCCCAAATTCTTTTTATGTCATTAGTATTGACTCCTTCATTCTCATTGATACCAATTATTCTCACATTGTTCGTCCTGGCATCATCTTGCAGGTGATGGATTATTTTTTCCTGCATTCTTGTTGTTTATAAGAGATCCCTTCTCACCTTTTCACTAGCTGCTCAGATATCTTCAAGATCTGAAACTCTGTCTTTGCTTTCACTCAGATGGTTTTGTAGACTTATGATTGATATTTTTAGTTCTTCTATATCTCTTTGACTGTTTTTCATGTGTTCTATTTTTTTTTTCTGTATTGCTCATTCAAGGAATCCATCATATTTCTGATCTCCTCAATTTTTTTATCCATCTTTTCTTTAGAGGTAGTTATTAATTCTTTTTCTGCAGTGTTTCTTCCAAGTGTTTCCTCTGTATATTTCTGGACTTGTTTCTGTATTTCAGATGCTATGATTTCAAAGAATTCTTTTCTGATTTCAGAAATTATTTCTGCTTTGCGTTCCTCATGATCTTTCTGCTGTTCTTTCTTTGCTTCAGATGCTGTTAATTCATACGTCTCAGTTGGAATAGTTCTCTCTGCACTTGTTCTGGGTGAGCATAGTTTTTGCACCCAATGTTTCTGGAATTCATTCTTTATTTCAGACACTATGTATTCAGATATTTCTTCTTTAATTTGGAGAATTATTTCTCATTTTACTTCCTCTACATCTTTCTGCTTTGTTCCTTTGCTGCTTTATCTGTTAATTCATTCATTGCAGTTGAGCTAGTGTCCTCTGCCCTTACTGGTGGACTCGAGGTCTGGGATTGCGTTTTTCCCCTTGTCTTTGTCATTTTGTAAAGCACTGACCTTTGACCTGTGGTGTAGAGCTTTGATGCAGCTATAACCCTAGCTTGTTATGCGACTTGGGTGCCAGTCTGTTAAGTTTGAGATTATCCAGTTATGCCTGTCCTGGATCTAGCTGTTGTGTTCAGTTCCTTTTTGCTGCAGCTCCTCTGTTGGTTGCAAACCGTCTGTTGGTTTCCTGTTCAGGCGAGCACAAACCGAACTGGGATGCAGAGCAAGTAATGAAAATTCCCACTGTCTTGGCTGGCTTTGGGGCAAGGATCCGGAAAATTGCCAGGGTCAGCCCTCCTGTGTCAGACAGGTCGCTCTCTAGGTGGGTGGGCCTGGGCTTTGGTGGGTCTACTTGGCTCCCAAAAGGATAGTGGATGATCTTATTCACCGGGCAGGCTGTACTTTGTCAGCCAGCCTATGCTGGGTCTGGGTCTACAGGCCAGAACCCTAGAAGGCTGGGAAAGGTCCCTCTGGTGCAGTGGGCCTGGAGCCCTCACTCACAGGCCAGGCTGCGCTGGGGTTCGGGCTGTAGGGTGGGACTGGGATCACTGAGAAATGTCCCTCCAGTGTGACAGGCTTGGAGTTCTTACTCCAGGCTGACCTGCACTGGGTGTGGGGCAGTGGGGTGGGACCGGCAATCAAAATGTTTCTTTCGCGCGGTGGGCCTGGAGCTCTCACCCAGCCATGGGGGGGGGGGTTGGGGGGGCAGGGAATCCCTGGGAAATGTCTCACCGGCATGGCGGGCCTAGAGTTCTACACTCACTAAATTTTGATGCCCAGGGAATCGGGGAAATTCCCACTCACTCAGCAGGCTGTATGGCAGGGGATCCGGGGAAGTGCTGGTGAGTGGGTCCTGAGGTTTCAGGCCCATCACTGGCTTGGAGGGCTTGGGGGCAGGGATCCCGGTAGCACAAGTGAGAAAAGCCAAAGGCTCTCCCTCAGACTCACCACACACTCACTGATCTGGGAGGCCTGGTGAGTCATGCAAATTCCCACTCACTGGGAGAGCTTGGGGCGGGGTCCAAGAGGCCGCTGGAGTCAGCCGCTGTCTCAGGCGGGTCTCTGGGGCTGAGCGGGCGTGGGCGGGATCAAGGAAGATGGCGGAGTTGGCCGCGCTGTCTCAGGTGGTCTCCGCACTGCTTTCTCATCGCTTGTCCTGATCTGCGCATCCTGGGATGCTGTTAATTCACAAAATGTAAATCAATCTCAGTATCAGCCCAAATAACTGTAGCAAATCTCATCATTTACAAACTCCAAGAGTGAACCGGCTTTTTTGTAAGTGGCCTAGCATTTGGATTCAGCCCTGGAGCATCCACCTAGGGGCAGCTCAGGGCAGGAGAGCCTGGTAGGCAGGAAAACAGGCTCTGTGACCACCCAGGCCAGGGTTTCTATACCAGGGCTGCTTATGGTGTGACTGAGCCTCTATTTCTCCTTCTGTGAACTGGAGAGAGAGTGATGGACACACCACCCAGGATGGAGAGAAGAGTCCCAAAATTATAGCTATTTTCAGCAGCAGCTGTGGAGAATTCCTGAAAAGCTGCCTAAGTTCCCCTTGTCTATTCATAAGGGACAGGCAAGGAGATATTTCTTCTCTTCCTTCTCTCTGCTTCTAATGCAGGAAGGGGACATTGAAAGTGCTTCCAGGCCAGTAACAAGGAATAATTCAAATATCTGATAATAAAAGATCCATCCAGTGCATCCACCTGCCACTTGGGATACACTCGGGACAGCACTGTCTAGGGAGCTGTGGGATAGGAGCCTCTGGAGGCCAGAGCCACTGACTTACAAGAGCCAGCCCTGGGCATGTGGGCAGTGCGCACCTCAGCTGATGCCTGCGGTGGGTGAGGGTAACCCCAGAGGACTCCACTTGCCCAACCACTCTCCCTTGCCAATATCAGCAGTGCTGGCTTCACAAAGGAACCCTGTTCTGAGACTTTGGCTTTTGGAATTTGAACACATGTTTATCAAAAAAGGCACTACAGAGTCATTTGGTGTTTTCTCATCTGGTCAATGAAGACCCTAATGTCTGAGGTGCAGCAGAAGCAGAAGGCCAGGGCCTGAGCCCTGTAGCCAAAGACTGCTAAGTCAGAGCAGCAAGGCAGAAAAATGCAGGGAAAGCCTTTCTGTACCTAGTTTCTACATCTGTAGGTTGGAAATACCCAGGCATACTGCATAGCTGCAAGGATTAAATGAGCCTGTGCTCTAAGATATTCACTAAGTGGGAAAAAATAGGGCAGTACTGTCAGACCGTGTCTGGCAGGTAGTAAATGCTTACTACATTAGCTATCATCTTTATCATGAAGGCTGTGAGACCAAGTAAAAGACGGCTGGGGTAACCACAGTAGGAATTACAGGCATCAGAAACCCATGCTGAAGGAGGACGTAGCCGAAGTAGCCTCTCAGGCAGTTGAATGGTGTAAACTCGTTTTTTTGTGTTGTTTCTTGCTATGTAGTTCAAGCTGGCCCTGAGCTCACTGTATAGTCCAGGCTGACCTTAAATTCATGCTGATCTTCCTGCCTCCGCCTCCCAAATGCTGGGATTACAGGTGTGTGTCACTACATCTGACTATATACTGAAAACTTACAACGATCCCAACATATCACTAAGAGCTTTGCACATGCATTATCTTCTTTAAAATTTGATTCGTTGATTTTTGTCATAATGGGGATTGGATGCAGAGCCTAACTAGTGAAAACTAAACAATATCTTCAGTCATTTTTTTATTTTTGGACAGTTTTGCCAAGTTGCTCAGGCTGGGTTTCAAGTGGCAATCCTCCTGCCTCAGACTTCCGGGGTGGTGAAATATGTGTGTGGACAGCACGCCCGTGGTACTGTATCATCTCCCAAGTAGCAGAGCTTCTCCGGAGTTACTTTTAGGATCACTATGACCTCTGGCTTGTGAAAGCAAAGCCAGTACCCAGTAAGGGAAAGGAATTCATCATGTGAATCGCTACTCCTATCCCCTTTTCACCTGTGTCAGCCCTCAGGTGACAGATCTAGAAAACAGAAGCTGCCTTTGCAAGAAGAATGTTTGTTGATAAGTTTCTTTTTCTTTTTTTTTTTTGGTACCAGAGATCAAACTCGGAACCTTGCACTTGCCAGCCAGGCGCTTATGCCTCTGAGCTATCTCCCCAGCACTGTCAGCAATGCAAAACACTAACAGCTTTGAGATGTCTGGAGGGGAAAAAGGTTGAAAATCAGAACCCCAGATATTCTCCTGTTTTGCTCCAGCTCTGCTCCAAAAGGTCCTTTCTCTGGAGTTTGTAATCATCGTCTAACAGGAAGGGCAGGTTTGTCTTGCTCCTGGCTAAAGCAGCCTCTGTGCACTGTCACCCTAACCCATTCGTTCTGGGGCCACATCCAGGAGCAAGAGCAGGGAAAGTGATGCAGATGTCACAGGCCGTATCAGAGGGGAGTTTGACAGCCACAGTTCCTAAATGTCAGCATCAGGGTCTACCATGCAGCCAACTGAGGAAGGAGAAGCATGCAGTGCGTATGCTTTCGAGAAACCTCATTATTGATTGCTACTCCCCTGATAGGCAGAGGGAAAACGAGGCAAATGCTGAGCCACTGGGGAGCCAGAAGAGGAAAAGGTGCTCCTGCGAGGGCTCATTATGGTGCTTAAGTCTTCAGATGTGGAAAATCCCATCCAGAGAAAATTTGAGTGGAGTCAGAGTGCAAGGATGGACCAGACTGGCTGAACAAAGGAAAGGCCTGCAGCGGAAGTAGAAGGGCCTCAGCAGCCTTTCCACAGGAGACATGTTCCTAGGAAAGCTCGGTTCCAGCTGACCAAAGAGGGGGGGAGAAGGGGAGGGACAGCAGACCAGTTTTCAGGAGAACGGAAGGCAGCATCTCCCACTAGCGACCTTACCTAAGTAAGCAGATATTTGCTGGCTGGCTGCCAAAGCCCCAGATTTTAGGGTGCTAGGGAGAATTTATTGGATGTGCACACTGATGTACACACTGATTAACTGTAACATCGTCACCCTGAGACAGAGGTAGAATATACTTCACTGGGTAGAATGACTCATTCCACATGGTTAAAGCCTAACTGTGCTCAGAAACAGTGTTCTCCTGCTTCAGTTTCCCCAGGCCCAAGGCTTTGTTTGGGGGTTGGAGTCACAAAACTACAGATTCTGAGGGAATTTATATTTTGACGAACAAATACGTTATTTTGCTTTAGTGGCTATATTATTACTCTGCTTGTGGTTCCATTTGCCTTTTCATAGTTTCCAGTTTTGTTCATTGCCATGGTTGCAAAGAAAACATGTTTAAATCCTTGGAAATCAAATTAAAGTCAGGAAACTTTTTCCTACTTAATGTTATAAGAACATTCGTCAGGGGACCATCCTGGCCTTCAGTCAGAATTCCCCCTCGCTAACTGGAATTTTCTGCAGGCAGATTACCACATATCAGACAATGAAATCTCTAGCTCAGGCATGATTTTTTTCTTCTTTTTATTAATAACAAATCTTTAGAGTCCTTTCAAAAACTGCAATTGATTCTACAGGCATTAGTGCATCAGAAGTTTTTTGAATAATAACAAAAGCACCTTTTTTTTGTTGTTCAGTCAAAAAAAAGATTAAATATGTATACAGTTCACTTAGGAGCATTTCTGTTGGCAAAATACACATGGACAGTAAAACAATTAATGAGGAAAATATTTTATTAATA
Source organism: Ctenomys sociabilis (assembly GCA_004027165.1). Classification (NCBI taxonomy): domain Eukaryota; kingdom Metazoa; phylum Chordata; class Mammalia; order Rodentia; family Ctenomyidae; genus Ctenomys; species Ctenomys sociabilis. Next base: position 5,960 of record PVKA01049166.1, on the reverse strand, counting down.
TATTTGCAGATTTACATTTAATATTTCCAAACTCAAGTTTATTCTGTTGTACACCTCATAGCACCAGCAGCAGGTGTTTGGGTGAGGAGGGGAAATAAGTTTTAATCCTTGCCCTCAAAGGACTAAATACTGTTCTTGGGACCCACATTATTTGGAGTTTTTTGTTTGTTTGTTTTGAATTTAGTACAGGGGGGTACACGTTCTCACTACACAGATCAGACTTGTAGTGATCCTCCTGTTTTCAGCTTCCCAAGCCCTGGCATTGCAGGTGTGCCACCATGCCCAGTCTCAGTTGCTGTCTCAGCATTCCCCAGGGGTGGGGCTCACAGGGCTCAGTGGGGTTTGAACCCTGGCCGCTCTTCTCTGCCTAAGCTGGTGATTTAGTCTGCTAAACTATCTGGCTGGCCCTTTTTTTTTTTTCTTTTGCACATTATTCTAATGAATAGAGAAAAATAGTCACATGACTTCCTTGAATCTTTCTTGGATTAAGCTTAATAGTAAAACATACAGAAGACTTATTTGGCTTAAAATTCTAATTGATTTGGTTCTTAAAGAAGTTTTCTCAAATGGATCCACTAGGCATTTTGTTTAGTTTTTACCATTAATATATATTGAATATATATATTGAATGCCCTTGGGCCAAGTAGCGTGCTATTCATTGAAGAACAGGAAATGATCTTCAGGTTTTTAAGAACCTCTTAAGACAAGAAGCTGGTCCTACTTCTATCCTTACAATGCTCCATTGTCCCCTTCATCTTTTTACTCCAGGAAATCCTTCTCTGAAGACCAGAGAGTGCTTTTTTTTTTTCTTTTCTTTTAAAAAGTCTAATACAGATCAAGTTTAAGATTCTACAAGAGTTGGCCAGATAGCTCTGCAGACCAAAGCTCCTGCTTAGGCAGACACAGGGGCCAGGGTTCGATCCCTGGCACCACAAGCCATGCTGGCCCTGTCCCCTGGGTGCACTGAGCCTGGGCATGGTAGCAGGTGACTATACTCCCAGCACTTGGGAGGCTGAAAACTGGAGGATCACTGAAAGTCTAATCTGTGTAGTGAGACCCTGTAGACCCTGTACTAAATACATTTTAAAAAAAGATTCTACAGAGTTAGGCTTTTCAAAATGGACACCCATGCTGTTCTCTTAAGAGTACAGAAGTATCTTGAAGGAAGCATTAATGGAGACCATCAGCTACCTTGGTGGAATTAGGCATTTTCTGCTTCCTGGTACCTACAGTTGTGTCCTCTCCGTCATTAAATCTGTTAGCACAGGCACACTGTGTTTATGAAAATCTTTCCTCTAAAAGCAGATTGATGTCTCAACCTTCTTCATATGTAGTAAAAGACATGCTCTGCTTGGGAACTTTGAAGATAAATTAGAGCACATCCCTTAGGAGGCCTTCCTTACACTGTTCCATTCCACTGCAGTTTCATCAGAAGCTCTAAGCATTCTATTATCAGTTGATAGTTAATAGACAGTTAATGTATATTCTATATTGAAAACATATAGCTAATATTATCGAGCACCTACTGTGCATGGAGGTACACCCAGAGTTTGATGGATACAGAGCCTCTGCTTATCAGTGGAGAGACTGATGTGAATATAATGAAATGAAATTTTGACAGATTCTATAATATGAATGCAGGAAAAGTTCTGGGGGAACACACCAGAACTGAATGGTTGTGACTAAGAATTCCACAGCTGGGGTTTGGGAAGCAACATCCAAGGCAGGGGGCATCAACAGAAAAAAAAAAAAAAAATTAGGCAGCACGATTTGGGGATGCCTCAAGTGCCCACTGTACCCATGCACTGCATATGCTGGGAGACAGTACAAGGGATGAGGATAAAAGAGAAGGTACTGACAGACTGAAAGGCTCTTCTGTACATCATCATGTGTTACCCCTCCGTGACAAATAGGAAGACAGATAAAGTCATTTCACATGTCACCTGATCACAGATCACTTTAACTAAAGCAGAAATTGTGAAAGAAGTACTTTTCTTTTTTTCTATTAGGACAAGGATGAGGAAAGAGTAATCTAGAGATGAAGGAGACCAAAGGTATTTGGTGAACACAGTAGTTGTTAACCCTTGTCCCTCCAGCCTGATCCTTGCCTAGCAGAAAACAGAACTACTTTTGAGCAGGCCTTGTCCATCCAGCCCAGCTCCATCACTAGAATGTTTTGGAAGCACAGCTGCTTCCTGCCCTAGGCCTATAGAGCCATCCATCACCCATATCCCTGGCCTTCCACCAGAGGATCATGGAAAAGCTTGGTGTCTACTTTAGCGCTATATTGAAATTGGCATAATCTTTAAAAATTGGGCCCTGATGAGAGAGTTAGGTTGTTGGGTGTGCAGCCTTGAAAGGGATTGTGGGACTCTGCTCTCTCTTTGTGTCCAGGCCATGAAGTGAGCACTTTGTTCTGCCACTTATCCCCACCATGATACGGTACTTTGTTACCAGCCCAAACCAAACAGAACCAATCAACCATCAACTAAAACATTCAACACTGTGAGTTTAAGTAAACCTTTCTTCTTTTAAAGTTGAGAAGTTTAGAAGCTTAACTTAGTGACTCAGCAGAGTGCCGAGGTCTTCACTTTGCAAACATCCTCATCCTGTGCAAGAGTAGGGCAAGGACACTGTGTGAGTGCTAAACCTGCCTCGGGGCGGGGAGCCTGTTTACAGTATAAGGGAGAAAAAGAGGCCTGCTCCCCACCCCTTTCTGGCTCTTACTGCTTTCGCTGTCTTTCACGTCCATGAACTATTGTCTCTTTGCCATGACACCCTGTCTTGGAGTTACATTACTGAGGGTGCTTGAGTATGGGCTCAAGCTTCTATAAACTGTAGAGATTCCTCCCAAATTCAGGGCATCCAATATTTTGTCTCAGCAAGAAGAGAAAAGTAACCAACACAGTTGATTGTCTTAGATATGTTGTTACAGTGACAGAAAGCTGACCAACCCTATGTCAGTGATGAGCTGCCATCAGGCCACTAGGAAATGATTTTCTAGGCTGGGACCAAAGAGGACCCTTTCTCTATATGAGGTCTTCATGTTGAGAAAATGAACACTTCTCAGAATTACAAAAATTCCTCCCTGGTCCTTAAGGTCTCATCCACATTTACATTGCATTGTTTAGTAACCTACTGGACCTCTTCAGGTCCCTGAGAACAGAAGAGCACAACAGATTAGTGAGGTCCAATGAGAAATCCCAGCTCAAGAGAGGTCTCATGTGTAAGTTTTTATCATAAGCAAAATCCTTCTTGATTCCACTAATATGTCTTTACAACATTTGTAGTTATTACATCACTTGCTGCTGAAAGCACAGTGTTCAAGTCCTGGCCACATTGCTACAACTTTAGAAAAATGCTTATGTGTCCTTAGGCAAATATTTATCCCCAGCGATCTTCACAAGGAGGTGGTAAGATAGGATTCAAGTGGTTTTTGCCAGAACCACATGAGATGATTTAGAAGGGTACCAACTGTGACGATACTAGACATTATGCAGTAGTTGTTACCTATGGGCCAAATCCCATCAGACACTGCAAGTTGCAGTTTGAGTAAAGGCAAGCACTGATGCTCATCATCACTGGTGGATTGAGAAACAGCACAGAAAAGCTTATTTTGTTTCCAGTTACAGTCGTTGTTCCAAGCTCTCACTGGATGGCATCATCACAGTTTTTGTGAGGTCTTTTTTTTTTTTTTTTTTTTTTTTTGGCAGAACTTCTGGGTGCAAAGCATGGTTCAGTACAAAGGCCTGGCTCTGACCCAGCATATGAATCAATGAATTAATTCTCCCCCTTCCATTAACCTTGAGTCTAAAGCAGTGACTTAGCATTGGCAGAATCAAGAGCTCTAAGCTTTCTGAGATGCCTGGAATACTATATGGAAAAAACGGAGGCTTCAGTCTCTGAGAAAAGGAGTGGGCAAAATAACTGGGCTCCTCTCAGGCCATCTTAGTTTTATCTAGAAAGTTCTGCATGGTAAAATGATGAGAGAAAAGAGAGACAGAAAGAGAATACAAATGAGAACAGTCTGTTCTTACTATAGGTTATATGCTGGATCTAGGTACCTGTGCCTATTGATCCTGGCTGTGTCATTCCTGTTCTGCAGCTTCCGGCTTCTTAGACTGACCAGCTCCTCTGACTCTCCAGCCTGCAACTGTCCGCTACGGCCTCTCCTGCCTCTGATCCTCTAAGCCCTTCCATCCCACCCTCACATGTATTCTACTACTTCTGACAACCTTAGGCAGGACAGTGTCTCTGTGACCCCTACTCACTGTTAAGCATTCATTTTTCAGACATATGTGCTCCTGTCTCTCATCTTTATTTCTTAACCTTTCATATACTTTAAAAAAGAATTACAAATAAGAAAAATCTTGCACAGCATGAAATTTATCATCTTCACCAGTATTGTTAGCTATAGTCACATTGCTTGTAACTGATGTCCAGTACTTTTCATTTTACAAAAGTGGACTCTTCGTACATTAAATGACCCTTCATCTTTCCTTTCCTTTCTTCTATAAACTTTTAAATTTCCATCATTTCTTCCCAATTATGTTTTCCTCTAGGGTTTTTCCCAGTGGGCTACTTGAATGCTTTTAGGTATCATTTCTGCTTTAGTAAAACTGCTTTCAAGTTCTGGATTCATCTCTGCTCAACTTTTAGGAAAACAGCTATTTCTTGCTATAATGAAACCTGCTCTCAAGACACTTGGCATGGCAACTAAGGTTGGTATTCACATGTGATTCTGTTGTCTTTAGATAGTAGAAAACATTTCCCATACTCCAGAAGGACTGTAGCAGACATGGGCCAGCTCTGAATCTTAGTGAGGCTGAACCCAAGCTTCCTTCTCCAAGAGAACAAACCAGACAGATGGAGAGCCAATGACCAGTAACATATGCAAGGGAATGTAGATTTAGTAAGTTGGGGCAGGGCCTACAAATGCTGGGAGAGCTGGAATTAAATGCAAAGAGGGGTGGGTTTGAACCAGAAGTCAGAGGCATGTAAGGAAAGAAAGCAGGGTAAGTAGAAGCCTGGGGCCAAGCAGCAAAGTGCTGTGTGCCTGCAGAGGCAAGGATACTGCCTTGGATGATGCACAGGTGACACTGGTAGGAGTTCAGGGACGAGGTTAGCAGGTGGGGATGGGCCAAAGTAAGAGAGGTGCTTAAAAATTTCGGAAAGAGCCCAGGCTTGCAGCTATAGAAAGATGCAGGCTTTGCAGGAGCCATGAGAACAAAGCCCTGAGCAAGAGTGATGTAATGAAAGCAATGTTCTTCCATTGCTTTCATAGCAAAATTCCACAGCACAAGACTTCAAGGATGATAATCCCCAGGAAATCCATAAACATCTGAAAACATATTCTGCCTCCTGGACAAAACGACACTCTCTGTTTTACCAAACTTTTGTGGCCTTGAATCATGTGAAACAAAGATTCTTCTATTTTTTTTAAATTCCAACTGTTAACCAGTGTTTCTGCTTTATACTTGCAAATGTTCCACACAATTTGTCTGGAGAGGACAAAATGCTCACCATGCTTCCAGCTGGAGAAATATGTTTTTTTCTGTCTACTTGGAGCCAAAGCCAAAGGCCCTGCTATGGTCCCAAACAAGTCAGCCAAAGCTCCTAGAGGCACCTAGGACTGCTTGTAAAGCCCCACCTGCAGGATAGGAGACCACTCACAGCCACTCTATGATCAAGAATGCTGGGAAAAGGGCCGGCCAAATAGTTCAGCAGATTAAAGAACCTGCAAGCAGGCACAGGGGCTGGGGATCTGATCCCTGGGCCTTCCATGCCGGCGCTGCCCCCACCCCTAGGGTCTCTGAGATGATGATTGAGATATGGCATGGTGGCGTGCACCTGTCATCCCAGCTCTCGGGAGCCTATAAACTGGTGGATCACTGTGAGTCCGATGTAATAGTGAGACCCATAGCACCCTGTAAACCCTTCCCTAAAATAAAAAAAAAAAA
>PVKA01049165.1:0-13398 GCA_004027165.1 Ctenomys sociabilis | reverse complement strand
CCTATATCCCTATCACTTATTATATATTGATTGATTAATTCATACAGAATTTCTAAGATACCTTTCTAAGTGGCCTTTAATTTGTTACTATACTGTCCAGATGTTTTCTTCATGTATTATTTTTAACTCCTATCTCATATCATATTAAAATCACTTTAAGGAAAATTTAACATCACAAAGTTAGAGACAAAATAAATATAGTATAATTTCACAATCCTGAGATAAAAATTTCTAAAACAGTAAAATAAACTGTAAAATTTAGCTAAATTCATCTTTAGTAATAGTTCTTTCTATTCACTGAAAGAAATCAGAACAACTTTGGATACAACACTATGCAGTGTAACAATTGTTAAATTAATATCATCTTATTTTTGAAATTCTATAGTGTTTCTAATTATTTTTATTCTCTAAATAAAATGAAAATGAAATAATAAAAAAACACAACAATTAACATAATTCTAAATGGAGAAAAACAGAAATCCTTTATTCTCAGATCTGGTACAAGACAAGGATGACCTCTATCACCACTCCTATTCAATGTAGTTCTGGAATCATTAGCTAACATCATTAAACAAGAGAGAAATAAAAGGAATAAAAATAGGTAAAGAAGTTAAACTATAAGTATTTGCAGATGACATGATACTTTACATGGAACACACAGAAGTTTACTAAGGAGCTACTAGAATTGACACAAAAATTCAGTAGCATAGCAGGATACAAAGTCAATACCCAAAAGTCAACAGCATTGCTCTACACAGATAACAAGCAAACTGAGAGGGAAATTAGAGGCACAATACTTTTTAAAATAGCACCACGGAATGAAATACCTTGTAATTTATCTAAAGAAGTCAAAGATCTATTAACCAAGAATTAAAGTATTCTAAAAAATGAGACGATTTAGGAAAATGGAAAGATATTATTTGCTCCTACATAGGAAGACACAACATTTTGAACATGGCCTAACTCCCAAAATTGTTGAACCCATGTAATGCAATCACAATAAAAATACCACAAACATACCTCACAGACCTAGAGAAATCATCCCTAAAATTTATTTGGAATAAGAAAAGATCTAGAATATCAAAAGCAATTCTGGGCCACAAAGACAAGGCAGGAGGCATTACAATTCCTGACTTGAAATCATACTACAAAATTACTATGGTAAAATTAGCATAGTGCTGGTAATGAAACAGACCTGAGGATCTATGGAATAGATTAGAAGATGCAGAAGGTTCTATGAACACACTCAGCCACCTGATCTTCAAAAAAGGGGCCAAACATGCTTACTGGAAGAAAGATAGTCTCTTTAACAAATGGTGCTGGAAAAACTGGCTCTCTACATGCCTAAAAATAAACTTGACCCAGGTCTATCACCATGCACTAAGCTAAAGTCAAAATAGTTTAAACATCTAAACATTAAATAAGAAACACTAAATTTCCTGGAAGAGAAAGTAGGAAAAATTCTTGAAGATGTAGAGGTAGGCAAAGAGTTCATGAACAAAAATCAATTCACACAGGTAATAGGCAAAAGAATTAACAACTGGAATCTCCTCTTATTGAGAAGTTTTTGCACATCAAAAAAAGTACTAACAAAGTGAGAGACAGCCCACAAATTTGGAAAAAATCTTAATAAACACTCAGACAAAGGTCTTCTGTCTAGAATTGGTAAAGAACTGAAAAATATTAGGGCACCAAAATTTAAAGACCTAATCCAGAAATGGGCATCCAAGATGAATATACACTTTTCACAGGAAGAAATTTTAGAAGCGAATATATATATATATAAATGTTCCACATCATTAACCATACATGAAATGCAAATTAAAACAACACCAAGATACCATCTTACACCAGAAAGAATGACTATCATAAAGAAATCAACCAACAACAAATTTTGAGAGGCTGTGGGAAAAAACAAACCTTTGTCTACTGCTGGTGGGACTGTAGTCAGGTACAACCCTTATAGAAATCAGAGTGGACACTCCTTAAAATTTAGGACTGGAAATCCCATTCAAATCTACCATCTCCATACTGAGAATTTTCCCAGAGGAACTTAAAACATCATATCATAGTCATGTATGTGCACCTATGTTTTGTAGTAGCACAATTTGTGATAGCCAAATCTGGAAACAACCAAAATACCCATCACCTGAGGAATGGATGAAAAAGGTGTGGTATTTTTATATAATGAAATATTATTCAGCTATAAAGAATGATAAACTCAAAGCCTTTGTATTTAAGTGGATGTCACTTAAAGATATACTCATAGGTGAAATAAATATGTGTAAATATCATATAATTTCTCTAGTGTAAGAATGCAAAAGAATACAAATGGAAAGGTATGACACAATTAAAAGGAAAGCAAAAGCCCTAGGATTAAACAACAAAGAAAAGGCAAGGAGAAAACCTTGGAAACATGACAGGGGCAAAGCCATACATTTACATGTCCAAGATGGTTAAGGTGATGATTCTGAGAATTTTCAGCAGGTTTTTGAAACTAGCAGTTAATTGATAGGATTCTCACCCTGACTAACTCTATATGCTGATACCTGTGAACTAAACAACTGCATTGAAGATAGCAATGTGTAATAGTAGGGCCATACTTTAAATGCTTTTCATTCTGGTCTTCTAAATATGTAATGCTTGTCATGTCATATCAATTATTGCTATGTCATCTCTCAACATGTATAATACATGTTTGTTTTAAAAAGGGGTCATTAATGAAAACAAGAAGCAAGAAAATAGTCATAGCACTGTCCTGCTACAATGCTGTATATGATTAGATTTCTAAATTTCTATGTACATACATGTAATTTTTAATCCTTTTTTTCCTTCACATTCTGTATGGATTTAAAGTTTAACATATCAATGCTTGATGGAAAATACCTGTTCTATGTTATGTCATAGATTTTTGATATTTAGACAGACAGTGAGGTTAAGCTCAACTGCCCATGTTATAGGGTAATAATATCATTATGGTCTCTTCTGGAAGGCTAATAACTTAAATTTGATGATCAAAAATTAGAGAGAAAGAGGGCTGCAAGGACAGCCAACATTTTGGCCTTAGTCATTTAAGGTCTGTGAGTTCTCAGGACACAAGAGAACCTTGTAGCATCCTATAATTCAGTGGTATCCCAAATTTTCTGATCAAGGAGATTATCAGGCCACAGAGGAAAGTGATTTATGATGTAGAGTGTTGCTAAGGAGAGTCTCATGGAGAGAAAACATTCTCTCACTATTTCACAGAGAGCAAATTGGTCAAACAATGGCTATGACTCATCCACATGTCTGACACTGACAGAGGATCTACAAAGTGTGGTACAGGATTTCAAGATAAATCCTGAGGGGACTTGAGTGTCCTTATCAGATACAAAAGTTACATTTCTTGTTACATAGGTCTTGCTTTACCTTGGTCTTAACCATCCAGCAGAAAAGTATAAAAATGAGGTAGAAAAAGTAAAGGCATATTAATAGATTGAGCTATAAAAAGTTCAAGTCAACAATTTCTGATATTGCCTGTTCTGCAGAAAACAAACTTGTATTATGGACCACTGCGCTATGTTGAATTGTTTTGCTGAATTTATGCACCTATAGTATTTAAATGGCAATGGAATACCCATCTCTGACAAAACTAAAAAAAAAGAGATAAAAACAAAGGAACATTTTTTATCTGTATATACGAAATAGGAAAGATATATTGCTACTTTCTCTTAATTCAATGAATAGAAAGATTTGTACTAATTGTGTTTGGACGGGATGTTATTCTGTATCTTGTACTACTAATAACTACTATGAAGACAACAATATACAATGTACTAATTACTGAAACTGTCCTACTAACCTGTTTTGAAACTGTCTCATTGCTATTTGTTTCTCAATAAATTAATAAAAAACATGCATATGTCACAGATTTTCAAAACAAGAATAGCTGATTAACAGTGATTGATATATTTTCTTTTTTATCATCAAATCTGTTGCTCAGATTAACAGATACAGTTATGCAAGATGGGACATATGATTGAATTACTGCATGCTTCCAATAATTCTTAAATTTTTGTTCTTATCACTCATTTCCTTTTATTCCCTTTCCAAAAATATACTTGAATGAGGTTACAGTACTAATTAATATGTCGTTAATAATAGTACAAATTTAGAAGACCGGAATTACAGGTATTTCAAGCATGGTTTAGGATTGATTATATATTGCTGACCTCGATGTAATTGCTTGGTTGACTGATGTCAACACATAGAGTCAAGGTTAGATTTTCTACACATTGACTACTATTTTCAAAACCTGATTGAAGTTCTTAGGACTACTGCCTTATCCATCTTGTATATATAAATATATGGCTTTGCCTCTGCCTTATATTCCAACTTCTCTCCTATCACTGTCTTCATATTTTAATCCTTAATTTTTCTTTCCATTTAACTGTGTTACGCATTTCAGTTTTCACTTCTATTTAGTTCTAACACTAGTGAGACAATACGTTATTTACACATGTGTATTGAGTTTATTTCACTTATGAGTATATCTTCAAGTTGCATCCATTTATATATGAAGGCTTCAAGTTTATTTTTCTTTATAGCTGAGTAATACTCCATTGTATAAAAACACCACAACTTTTTCATCCATTCCTCAGGTAATGGGCATTTTGGTTGTCTCCAAGATTTGGCTGTCCCAAATTGTGCTGCTATCAACATAGGTGAAAATGTATCGCTATGTTATGATGTTTTCAGTTCTTAGGGGAAAATTTTCAGAAGGGAGAAAATACTGAATTGAATGAGATTTCCAGCCCTGTGTTTTTGAGGAGTCTCCACACTGATTTCAATAATGGTTGTACCTGTCTACATTGCTACCAGCATGGAGAAAGGTTCCTTTTGCACCATAGCCTCTCCAACATTTTTTTCTTCTTGATTACTTTATGATAGACATTCTTCCTAGGGTGAGATTCTATGTCAGTTTTTTTAATCTTCATTTCTCATAAAATTTCTCTGAGCATTCTTTTCATGTATTTATTTGGGTCTTGTATTTATTTCTCTGAGGAACTTGTATTTATCTTGGATGCCCATTTTAGGATTGGGCCTTTATATTTTTTTGTCCCTAATGTTTTTTTAGTTCTTTATAAATTCTAGAGAGACCTTTGTCAGAGTGCTTATTAGTTAAGATTTTTTCCAGATTCGTGGGTTGTCTTTTCACTTTCTTGGTAATTTCTTTTGACACGCAGAAACTTCTCAAAAAGAGGAAGTTCCAGTTGTTAATTCTTTCAGGTACTTCCTATGCTGGTTGATTTTTGTTCATGAAATTTTTGTCTACCCCTATATATTCAATATTTTCATCTGCTTTCTCTTCCAGGAGATTCAGTATTCCTGTTTTAATATTTAGAATTTTAACCCATTTTGACGTTCATTTAGTGCATGGTGATAGACCTGTGTCAAGTTTTACTTTTCAGCATGTAAAAAGCCAGTTTTTCCAGCACCATTTGTTGAAGAGTCTGTGTTTCTTCCAGTGAACACATATGGCCCCTTGACGAACACGAGATTACTGAGTGTGTTTTTAGTTCTATCTCCATCTTCTAATCTATTCCATTGATCCTCGGGTCTGTTTTTGTTTTTGTTTTTGTTTGCAAATGCTGTGCTAATTTTACCACAGTAGCTTTGTAGTATAATTTCAAGTCAGGTCTTGTAATGCGTCCTGCCTTGCTTTTATTTCCCAGGACTGCCTTTGCTATTCTAGGTTTTTTCAGGTTCTAGGTGAATTTTAAGAATGATTTCTCTAGATCTGTGAAGTATGCTGGTGGTATTTTGATAAGGATTGCATTAAATCTGTATAGCAATTTTGAGAGTATGGCTACCTTCGCAGAGTTGGTTATTCTAGGAGCAAGGAGTATTTTTACATTTTCTGGAAACCTCTTACATCTCTTTTTTCCAGAGTACTATAATTTTCATTGAATAGATCTTTTATTTCTTTAGCTAGATTAATTCCGAAGTATTTCATCTTTGTGCTGCTATTACAAAGTAGACTAGTTCTCTAATTTCTATCTCTGTGTGTTTGCAATCTGTGTAGAGGAATGTTATTGACTTTTGGGTATTGACTTTGTAATCTGTAATGGTACTGAATTCATTTATTAATTATAGTAGCAGAGTTGGCCAAATAGCTTAGTGGATTCAAGTGCCTACAATCAAGTTCAGGGGCCAGAGGTTCTATCCCTGGACCTTCTGTGCTGACTCTGCCCCCAGGGCATGCTGAAATGGTGTGGTGGCCTGTGACAGTAATACCAGCTCTTTGAAGGCTGTAAACAAGAATATTACTATGAGTCCAAACTTTTAGTGAGACCCAGAATACCCTGAAGACCCTCCCACCCCTCCAAAAAATCTTTCAGCTTCTTGATGGAGCTTTTTGAGTCTTCCAAGTAGAATATCACATATGTAAAATAATGATAGTTTAACTTCTTGTTTACCTATTCTTATTCCTTTTATTTCTCTCTCTTGCCTAATAGTTCTAGCTAATGATTCCAGATATATTGAATAGCAGTGATGGTAGAGAATATCCTTGTTTTGTACCTGATCTGAGAGTAAAAATTTTCAGACTTTTTCCATTTAGAATTATATTAGCCATTGGATTGTCATAGATGGCTTTTATCAGATTGAGTTAGAGAACACCTATTCTAATTTTCTGTATGACTCTGACCATGTATGAATGTTGAACTTTGTCAAAAGCCTTTTTTTTTGGTGGAACTGGGGACTAAACTCAGACCCTTGTGCTTGCCAGGGAAGCACTTATTCTACTGAACCATCTCCCTAGCCTCTCAAAAGCCTTTCTTGCACCGATTGAAATGATCATGTGGTTTTTGGGTTTGGCTCTATTGACACAGTGTACCATGTTTACAGATTTGAGTATCTTGAGCCATCCTTTTATACCTGGGATGAGTCTTACCTGGTCATGTTGTATAATCTTCTTAATGATTTGTTGTATTCTATTTGTTAAGATTTTTTTTTTTTTTTTTTTGAGGATTTTTGTATCTATGTTCATGAGTTAGATTGGGCTGCAGTTTTTTTTAGCTGAAACTTTCTCTGATTCGTTGAATTGTAGATATTGTTGAATTTCTTGTTTAACTTCATCTGTAACCTACTGGTCGCTGAGGAGTGTGTTGTTTAATTTCCATATATTTAGGGTTTTTCTCTGGTTTCTTTTGCTGTTTATTTCCAGTTTCATATACTATGGTCAAAAAATATGCATGGGATAATTTCTGTTTTCTTGCAAATACTTAAGCATGACCTATGGACTAGCATGTGGTCTGTTTTAGAAAATGTTCCATGTGGAAGTGAAAAGAATATATATTCAGATGTGGTTGAGGGGAACACTATGCATATGTCCACCAAGTCCATTTCTTCAGAGGTGTGGTTCAGTTGTGCTACCTGTTTTGTAATTTTTTGTCTGCTTTACTTATCTTTTTGGGATATAGGAGTGTTAAGATCTCCTATTAAGATCTTAATAGGTATTGGATATTAGATTTTTCATGTTCATTAAAATTTGTCTTATATAGTTGCCTGCTCCTATGTTTCGTGTATATATATATTTTTGACTGATATGTCTTTCTCCTATATTTTTCCTCTACCAAGTACGTATTGGCCTCTTTTTTCATTTGAAGTTCAGTTTGTGTGCGAATAGGATTTGTACCCCTATTTTACTTCTGAGGCCCTGGAACATTTTATATTGTTTTCTATCTTTTGACTTTAAGCCTATGAATTTCTTTATGAGTTAAGTGCATTTTTTATATACAGCATATTTTGGATTTTGTTTCCTAATGCACTCTACCATTCTATTTCTTTAATTTGTGAATTGAATACATTTACTTGATGATTGCAATTGAGATGTATTGACTTATATTTAACAATTTATTTTCTTGCTGTTGCTTACCTATTTTTCTCCTGTGTTTAAATGTTTGCCCTAATTGGTGGGTTCTTTCCATTCTGACTTGTGGAATTCTGGTCATTTTCAGCCCTCTCCAGAATATCTTTTAGTAATCTGTGTAGGGTTGGCTTTGTCATCATGAAATTCTTTAGTTATTCTTTGTTATGGAAGTATTTCACTTCCCTATCAGCTTGAAAGAGAGTTTTTCAGGGTATGTAAGTATGGACTGAAATTTTTCTTGAAAGACTTAAAGTATTTTGCTCCATACTCTTCTTGATTTGATTGTTGTTGAAGATAAATCTGCTTTTTAATGGGGCTTCTTTTAAATATGATCTATTGTTTAGCAACTTTTTGTATACTATTCTTGTGCTGGATTTCTGGTATCTTGATTATTATATGTCTGTGTATTTGTTTAATTGGGTTGATGTTATTTGGAGTAGTATATGCTTCACTTAACTGAATATCTGATTGTTTCCCCATAGTTACAAAGTTTTCTGCTATTATTTCTGTTCATGTTCTTTTTATATCATTTGTATTGACTCCTTTTTTATCATTAATGCTTATGAATCTTACGTTATTCATCTTTCCATCATCTTGTAGATGTCGAATTATATTTTTTTGCATGCTATTTATTTTTAAGAGATATCATTTCTTACCTTTTCTCTAGCTTCAATGGTGTCTTCAAGATCTGAAAGTCTATCTTCACTTTCTCTTTTTTTAATTTTTTTATTTTATTTTTATTTTTATTTTTTTGCAGAACCAGGGATTGAACTCAGCCTCTTGCACTTGCCAAGGAAGCAATTATTCCACAGAGCCATCTCCCCGGCCCCTCTATCTTCACGTTCATTCAAATGTTTCTGCCATCTTCTGATTGAGATTTTAATTTCCTGTATATCTCTTTGAGTCTGCTTCTTGCCTTCTATTTCTTTCCTGTATTGTTCAGTCAATGATTCCATTATTTTTCTATTCTCCTCTATTTTCATCAGTATCTTTTATAATCACTTAGTAATTCTTTCATTATAGTTATTATTTCTTTTTACTTTGCAGGTTATTTCTGATTTGATTTCCTCTATACCTTTCTGCTGTTGTTTCTATACTTCAGACACTTTTGTTTCAGAGATTCCAGGCATGTGATTTCCAATTTCTTCTATGCTAGTATCTCCTGCATTTAT
This sequence comes from Ctenomys sociabilis, assembly GCA_004027165.1. Lineage (NCBI taxonomy): Eukaryota > Metazoa > Chordata > Mammalia > Rodentia > Ctenomyidae > Ctenomys > Ctenomys sociabilis. The sequence goes on along the minus strand of PVKA01049165.1, from coordinate 4,314 downwards.
TAGAGGTGGGTTTGGGGTCCAAGAATGCTTTTGCTGCTTGTCTTTGTCATTTTGTATAGCACTGTCCCCTGACCTTTGTTGTAGTGTTTGGTGCTATAATTACCTTAGCACCTATGGACATTATTACCCAAGGTTTATTGTATGGTTAAGGTAGTTAGTTTTGTATTTACAATACAATTAGCAATACTAATAATGTGTAGTGAGATTTGCCTGGTGGCAAACTTTTGTAACTAATGGGTTTATGTTTTAGATTATAATAGCAAGAATTATGACTGTATAGTTAAGTATCTATTAAATTGGGAATTTGTATATAAATCAGTTACCCTAAGTTCTGTCTGATCATCCCTTTGATGTACCTGGAGTCTTCCTGCAGACTATTTCACACAGGTTACCTGTTGCCCCATCTCTCGATCAAGAGAGGAAGAGAGAGGATGCTTACATAGATTGGGATCTAGCAGTGAGTCTCAGCTTACCTGGTCCAGATCTACCAAGTTCGAACTCATCTAGGTGGGCCTGGCTTGGGTCTGGCTGCTGTGCTTTGCTTGTTGCTGCTGCAGCCCATGTAAATGAACCCACTGTGCTCCACTAGCAAGAAGTTCTGCCTCTGGATTAGCTAGCTAGATCTCACCCCAGTCCCTCTGGCAGGAGTTCCACTGCAGAGTTCTGACTGATGGCTGGTGGGAGATTCCGGTGTTTGGTGGGTCCCACACACTGGGCATGTCTGCAGGCTGGAGGCAGGAGTAGAAACACTTTTCTTAATCCTCTTGCTTCCCTGCTTCCTATAAATTGTTTGCCTTTGTTTAACTTTTAGATTTAATTCTGAAAGAATTAATTCATAATATATACTTTGAGACTATACACATAATTTCACCTGAAAAATTAGGACAACTGTATTATTATTGTGATTTTACAATAATGAATAAACATGAAATATATCAATTCTTTTATAATGTAACAATATAGTTAGAACTGAATATAGCTTTTAATATCATCTTTACTTAATATATGTTATAGAAAAGATTTAAAATAGAAATGAGATGGCCTGGTGTGATAAGTGACTAGAAAAAGAGTTTGCCAGGCAAGTATGAGGTCCTAAGTTCAATCCCTGGTACTGAAAAAAGAAAACAAAACTATATTTTTACTACCTACCCAGGTCATGAGTGTTTTGGTGTCTTTCATTAAGTACTTATTTTTCTTAAATATGAGGCACCCTTCCCAAGATGGATGTAGTATGCTTTCAATATTATACCCTGCTTACTTATCTAAGACTTTTTTAAAGCTATTTCCAAATATTAAACATTTTTTGTTGTTTGCAAACTTTGAGACCTAAGAATGTTTTTCATTTGGTACTCAAAAGTCAATAGCATTCTTCTACACAGATAACAAATACACTGAGAGGGAAATTATAGAAACAATACCTTTTACAATAGCATCGCAGAAAATGAAATACCTTGGAATTCATCTAACTAAAGAAGTCAAATATCTTTCCATGGAAAATTACAGTACTCTGAAAAAAGAGATCGTATTTCAGAAAATGGAAAGATATTCCCTGCTCCTGGGTAGGAAGAACCAACACCGGGAAGATGACCATACTCCCCAAATTATTGTACAGATTCAATGCAATCCCTATCAAACTACCACCAACATACCTCCCAGACCAAGAGAAATAGTTTCTAAAATTTATTTGGAACCAGAAAAGACATAGAATTACAAAGGCAAGCCTGGCCAACAAAGACAAGGCAGGAAGTATTATAATTCCTGACTTGAAATTATAGTACAAAGCTACTGTGATAAAATCAGCATGGTATAGACAACAAAATAGATCTGAAGATCAATGGAGTAGAGTAGAAGATGCAGAGACCTCTAGAAACACACTGAAGCCCTTGATCTTCAACAAAGGTGCCAAACACGCCTGCTGGAAGAAAGATAGCCTCTTTAACAAATGTTGCTGGTGAAACTGGCTCTCCATACGCAGAAAACTGAAACTTGAGGCAGGTCTATCACCATGCACTAAACTAAAGTCAAAATGGATTAAAAGTCTAAACATTAAAACAGAAACACTCAATCTCCTGGAAGAGAAAGTAGGAGGAACTCTTGAAGACATAGGAGCAGGCAAAGAATTCATGAACAAAAATCAAATCACACAGGTAATACTTGAAAGAATTAACAACTGGGACCACCTCTTATTGAGAAGTTTTTGCACGTCAAAAGAAATTACCAACAGAGTGAAAAGACAATCCACAAACTTCAAAAAATCCTACTTCATAAGCACTCAGACAAAGCACTCTCTAGAATTTATAAAGAAGTAAAAAAAAACATTACGGCCCCTGAATTTAAAGACCCAATCTGGAAATGTGCATCCAAGATGAACACATATTTCTCAGAGGATGAAATTTAAGAAGCAAATAAATATATGAAAAAATGTTCCACATCACTAACCATCCATGAAATGCAAATTAAGACAACCCTGAGATACCATCTCACTCCAGAAAGAATGGCTATCATAAAGAAATCAACCAACAAAAATGTTAGAGAGTCTGTGGGGAAAAGGGAACCCTTCTCCACTACTGGTGGGAATGTAGACTTGTGCAACCATTATGGAAATCAGTGTGGAGTCTCCTTAAATCTAGGACTGGAAATCCAGTTCAACCCAGCTATCTCCCTATTGGGAATTTTCCCGGAGGAACTGAAAACATCATATCATAGTGATATGTGTGTACCTTTGTTTATAGCAGCACAATTTGTGATAGCCAAAGCTTGGAAACAACCAAGAAGCCCATCACATGAGTAATCGTTGGAAAAGATGTGGTATTTTCATACTCAGCTATAAAAAATGATAAACTCAAAGCTTTCATATTTAAGTGGATGCCACTTGGAGATATACTTGTAAGTGAAATAAAGCAGACACACATGTGGAAATATTGTCTAGTATCCCTAATATAAATACTCAAAACAAGACTTACAAATAGAAAGTTATAATACAATTAAAAGGAAAGTGAGAACTTGGAGATTGGACATTAAGAAGAGGGCAGGGAAAAAAATCTGAGAAACATGACAGGGGCAAAACTGTACATTTATACATACTAGATGGGTAAGGCCATGATCCTGAGAAAAAGCAGATTTTTGAAACTAGCAGTTAATTGGTAGGATTCTCACCCTGACTAACTATATATGCTGATACCTGTGAACCAAGCAACTGCACTGAAGATAGCAATGTGTAATAGAAGAATCAGCTTGGAATGCCTGTCATTCTAGTCTTCTAAGTACATACTTCTTGTCATTACTATACTGTCTTTCAAATAAAAGTGTTTTTTAAATAAAGGTAATAAATGAAAAATAAGATACACACACACACACAAAAAGCCACCAGACAGTCCTGCTACAATTCTGTATATAGATAGATTTCTAAATTTCTGTGCAAATATATGAAAGTTTTCATTCCCATTTTTTAATTGTTTTTCTTCATATTCTGTAAGGATTTAAAGTTTAATATCTCAGTACTTGGAAAATATCTGTTCCATGTTATGCCTATGATGTGTGATATTTAGACAGATAGGGTAAACCGAACCACATACGTTGCAGGGTAATAATTAGCTTCTCTTCTGGAGGGTTAACAATCTATGTTTGCAGATCAAAAATTGGAGTAAAGGAAGGGCTGCAAGGTCAGCTAACATTTTGGCCCTAGCCTTTCAAGGTCAGTGAAGACTCAGGACATAGAAGAACTTGTACTGTAACATCATGGAACTCAGTTGTGCCCCAGATTTTCTCATCAAGGAGATTATGGAGTCCCAGAGGAATGCAAGCAATGATCTATTGTATACCTAAGGAAAGTCATATGGGTAGAAAACATTTTCTCAGGCTTTCATAGAGTGCAAATTGGCCATTACGCATCTACATAGCTGACACTGATATAGGATCTAAAAAGTGTGATACAGAGTTACAGGATAAACACTGAGGGTACTTGACTGACCTTATCATATACAAAAGTTGCATTTCGTGTTATACAGGTCTTGTTTTATCTTTGTCTTAACCATCCAGCAGAAAAGTATATAAATGAGGTATATAAAGTAAAGCCATATTAATATACTGAACTGTGAAAGGCTCAAGTGAACAACTTCTGCAGATAACCCACTACTATTATGAACTGCTGGACTGTGTTGGATTGTTTTGCTGAATTTATGTACCTATAATATTTAGATGCTAATGAAATACCCTTCTCTGACAGGACTAAACAAAAAAAGGGGCTACAAAGGAAGGACCATTTAGTATCTGTATATATAGAATAGTTAGGATAGATATATAGCTACTTTTGCT
>PVKA01049163.1:0-13400 GCA_004027165.1 Ctenomys sociabilis | reverse complement strand
AAAAAAAAAAAAAAAAAAAAAAATAAATCACAGACTTTATGGAGTCAATGAAGATTAATATAGCAAATTCTAATTTAATTCCATTAAAATAAAATAGTTTTCATATTTTAATATTTTAAATTTATATATCTGTCATTTACTGCACAACAGATAACATCATGAAGAATGACCCATTTGCACATCAGAAGACAGTTTGCTCTGGGATTCATAGAAATTCTGTTTGTAGAATTTCAAATTATTTGTCCCCTTAATCCTATTATATTTGTTACATTTTCAAATTGAAGACAGGCTTATAATTTTGATCATCTTAATGAATTGCCATTTTTATCATAAAATGATTTGAAATGTCTCTACTAACAAATTTTGTGTTTAATTATTTAATCATATATATATGCATATGTATATGTGATAGTTTTCTTTGGTTTCATTTGTTTGATATATCATTTTCATCCTTGTACTTTCAACTTGGGTCCTTGAGACTAAAGGATATTATTGTCAATAATAACCTGGCTCATATCATTCTCTTTTTTTTTTTTTTTTTTTTGGTGCAACAAGGGATTGAACTCAGACCCCTGCACTTGCCAGGGAAACACTTATTCCACTGATCCATCTCTCCAGCCCCTCATATCATTCTTTATTTTTCCAATATTTGTATTGTTACTAAAGTGATTACAAAATTCCCAGAGATATATGTAAAGGTTACATATCATTTAAATACATTAGTTTGATATTTCTCTATATGAAATTTCAATCTTTGTTGAAATGTTCATCAGAATGGAAGTCAAAAAACTTCCATTCAAATGAGGGTGAAGAGTTGTCAAAGTCAATCTGATTCTACCAATGACAACATGCTCAATTTCAACTTTGCTCATCCATCTTCAATACTTCCATGTATTTTCAAGTAAAATAAGGATATTAATATCAAACATTCAACATTTAACATTTTAGTATCAATGTACTGTGTCCTTTAAAATACTTTTACATGTAAATAGTAATGAATGTAAGACAATTTTTTCCAAAAGAATTATATGAAGATTTTATCAAGGTTTTGATATTGTTCATTTATGTTTCATGTAGAAACTAGTTGTACATTGAAACATAGTATGGAGTCAGGTATACAATAAAAAATAAATAACAATAAATTATTTCTCAGTGAGGAGATGCAATGTTGTTACTGAATGCTTTTCACTGAATGGCATAAGCAAATAACAATTATTTGTGGAATATGCAAGGGAGTCCTGAATTTTTGAGGTAAAGCATTGAATAAAACCAACAAAATTTCTTGTGTTAATGGAGTCATAAGGAATGAAACAGAAAATAAGCCACATAAGATAAAAGGAGTAAGAGTCCTAAAAGAAATTAAAATGACAAGGACTATATTTTAAGAATAGTATTCAATTCAAGACTCTTTAGAGAGTGATGGAAATGGAAAGCCTAAATGAATGGTGAGTACTCCATGTGATAGCTGGGAGGAAAAATTCTGAGAAAGATAGAAAACTCAGGCAGAGGCACAGCAGAGAGTTAAGCAAGATGGAAAAATGAAGGTGGAATGCAGAAGAACAAAAAGAAATGGAGGTAGAATTTCCTCAGGTGTCCATACAATTTGCATTTTCAAATTATTCTTATTTTAGTAGCAGTTCAGCATGTTTTAGTCATTTATTTATTTATTTGACACAGATTCTCCCTATGCAGCTTGGACTCCTGGTGGTTCTCTTCTTTCAGCCTCCCTAGCATTGAGAATACACACATGTATGTCCACTTCCAAGTTTGGCCAGCACGATATGCAGTACCTGGGATTGAATCCAGGTCTTTGTATTTGACAGGCAGGTGGTGCTGAGACTGCTAAACTATCTCCACAGCCCAGCATAACATTTTTTTGTACTTCTCTGTCCCTTCATCTTTCAGAAAATTTACCAGAACTGTGCACACTTATGCCCATGTGGAAGGTTCCCCTTGCACACTGAGACTCTTACAGCATAAATTTTTACAGTTTTGAAATATCCCAGCTCTAAATCTATTCTTATTTTTCCTAATTTGTACAGTCTTCTTTCAAGCAAGACAAATGGCAAATTATAACATGATATGAGTAGAATTTTCCTGGATCCTTGTTCACAAAAAAGCCCAATTATTTGAAACATCTAAGTTGCCTGATTTGTACAGGAATCAAGTAATAACCTAGCTTCAGTGTCCATATCTGTGTAATGTTATAAGTAGAGAACTTAATATGAGAGAATTTTCTAGACTACAGAAGTGACAGAAAAGTATTTCTTCTTATTTGTTTCTTTTTCATATTTAATATCTATAATCATCTTCATGCATTCCTGATTTTTTCAATGTAGTACAAGCATTAGGCTTATTTAAAGCTCTGTTTTAAAATTGTTCCTTCAAGGCATTGAAATGGTGTGCATATGTTCATTTTTATTTATTTTTTATTTCATTTCTTAAAATATTTTGGTTGTTACAGGGTCTCACTACACAGCTCAGGCTTATAGTGATCTCCTGCTTTCAGCCTCCCCAGTGCAGGGATTACAAGCATGCACAGCTGCACCCAGACTCTGTGGCCTGCTCGGCGGGCCCCAGGGCGGGGCTAGTGCAGCCTGAGGTGCCTGTGATCTGACCACCGTTCCTCCACGTGCCTACGCTTGCCAAGGCATTTGAGTTCACCGACCTATCTTGCTGGCCCCCATATTATACATTTTTCAATTCTATTGTAATCAAAATACTTTGTTGGTGTGTGGAGAATTTTTTTGGTCTAAGTTGTTTATAATGTAGTCTTTAAGTGCTTTTTTTTTTTTTTCTCAAATTCGAACCTACTGGTCTGTTCAGTGTTGCTCTTCAACTTTATGTATGTTATTTATCATTATTCTTTGATGGTAAGGCTACAACTTTGTTTTCTCTTCCTTTATTTGAGTGTGTGCTTTGTACATATGTGTGTTTCTATTGCACTTTGAACAGAAAGTCAGTGTTTTAGTGATTTTATAATAAGTGGTTTTCTTTCAAGGAAAAGTAATTTTTCTAATTTTTATGTTAGGGCAATGAATATGAGTATAAATGAGTGCAGATGAGTAAAAAATGAGTAAAACGCACTGTTTCTAAGGACATTGCATCTTATGATGCTAAAGTTCAATATTTGATAGATTGCATTTGCAGAAGTATTTTACACTAACATTTTTATAATTAGTTACTATTTGTATCTTGTTTATATTTACAACACTATTTTAAATTCTCAACTGTAATTTTATAAACAGAGATAGTTATTTGGTCCATATATTCTAATTACCCAATTAAACTTGTTATTTGTTAAATCATAGCAGCTCTTTTATGGTTCAAATACTTAAATAATGATGGAGATTGGGCTTGTAGTGGTCCTCCTGTTACAGCCTCCCAAGTTCTGGAAGTACAGGCGTGCACCACCGCACTCAGTCTCCATCTTGTCTCAGTGCGTCCCCGGAGTGGGACTCAAACTCCCAGCCCCTGCATCTGCCTACACAGGCGCTTTAATCCACTGAGCTATGTGGCCAGCCCTCTGTTTTTCTTTTCTTACATGAGGCATATCCTCACGGTTTTTAGAGATAAAAGTATTCTTCATATGAAAACTATCAACGTGGAGATCAACATTCGTACATATATGGAGAAAATTTTGCATCTATGGTGATAAATTGTATGTAGCATACCTTCACCAGTCCCGTACTGTGGGTCTTTGGGTTGCCATCTTGCTAGAAATTTAAGTGAAATTATTTTAAGTGACCCAACCTATTCTTGGGTCATATACTGAATTTCTTCATATCTTAAAACTATATGAGAGATGTTTTATATGTATTTATGTAATATATACTCTCCTATTCTTCTATCGTTTCACTGTTAGCCTCCATCTTGGCTCTGAAGATATATAAATAATTATTCATGAAGCTTTTTTATAATTAAATTCTCTGGTACTTGTATTCAAACAGAAATGGTACTTTTTCTTATGCTCTGCCAAACTACCCTCTGTGTAAAAATCTTAGTGGATGTGTCTATACTAGAATAGGTACGAATATTGTCATGGAGTTCAATCAAGTTCATATACCCTCTAATGAAATGTCTCTCAGGTAGCTTTATGTAAATCTGGAAACTGTTAAAATCTATAAGTATTTCATTAAAATTATTAAGGATTGAGCTTTGATTAAGAATGGTATACAGTTGCTCATATATATTTGAAGTTCCCTGTGAATTGCACCTAAGAAAATTTAAGCACCACTTAAATTTATCAGAGTATGTATAGAAAAAAGAAAGTATCAATCATTTTGATTCAGATTCCGGTGTTGAATGTAATCCATTTTTGCATTTAAATCTCTTTCTAGCATAAGAATGAACAATGAGATTAAATGGGACACACTTTTCTTAAATGTATTTGGTACAGGGTCTCTATGCAGCTCAGACTGAGTTGTTCTCCTATTTTCAGTCTCCCCAGCATTGAAATTGCAGACTTGCATCACAACACTCATGGACATACAGTTTTAATTTGAAGAGATATTGTCATATTTACATTTATTTATATTAAATTTTGAACTGTTATTCTACTGTTGATAACATTTCCTTTCCCCACACACTTCTTCCTGCTAGTGGTACTAACCTGCCTTTTCATGTTTTCATCAGTCCTAAAGTGATTTCACTCTAAGCATCCATTGAAATATTATATTGGTCAGCTTGTAGCTGCTGGGACAGAACAAACAGCGCTGACAAGTTAAAGGAAGATAAATGTATTTCAGTCACTGTTCCAGGGATTCGGGTCCACAGCAGGCTGGGCCAAGGCAGAGATATCATGGCAAAGTATGTGGCCAAAGAAGATGCTTGCTTCATAAAGGGCAGAAGCAAAGTCGGTCAGAAAAGTCAGCTGGGAAGGAGGAAGGGAACAAGTAGTCCCCAAAGCCATACTCTCATGATACACATTTTCTCCACCTTACCTTCACCTCTTAAATAGTCCACTTAGCTTTAAGCTTAACAAAGGTTGATCTGTTGTTAAGTTCAGTGCCCCCAGAATCCAATTAGCTTCCCAGAAGTCACATAACCTAAACAGATTGACAATTGAGATTATCTAGGACATTCACCCTTTTGTCACTTTTCCACCCAACCACATTTCTTCAAAGCATACCTGATCTTCAAGTACATGTAATGTCAAGGTCATATTTGGGTAAAACTTCATGAAACTGAACTGCGTACAATCAGAAATATACTAATCTCTTCCCAAATCTCAACATTTCCTGCATTGCTCAAAAGTACAAGTTCAAAGTCTGCTTTAAAATATAGCAACCTTGGGACCAGGGAGATGTTTCAGTGGAATAAGTGCTTCCCTGGTAAGTGCAAGGGCCTGAGTTCAATACCCCATTCTGCCAAAAAAGAAAACAAAAATAGCAAGCTATTCGAGAGCAAACCTCTGTAAAATTCAAAATCCAAATTTCATGCTCCCAAGATAAAATGGTATAGAGTAATTATGCCCATTACAAAAGGATATATAGGAGGTTAAAAAATCAAAACATACAAAGACTAAAGTCCTGTCAGATAAACATGAATTTGTATAGTTCCATGTTTAGATTCTGGAACACATGATGGTGAGATGTACAGTCTAGAGGACTAGAAGGTGACCCCGTTCCTGTGCCCCTGCTGATTACAGCACTTATGGTCTCACTTAGCCTGATTCTGAACATTAACTGGGCCCTTCCTGTGTTCCAGCTGTGTGTCATTTCCAACTTCCTGAGCTTTGCATTATACTTTGGGGTTTGTGCAGCTAATGTATAGCACTCTCAAGAATTCCTGAAGGACCCCTGAACATGATGAAAAAATAACCTTCTGCCATGGTGATTTGTCGTTGAACCCACCCAAGAATGGATGGAAACCTCTGAGACTTGAGCCATATTAAGCCTCTCACCTAGGTATGAGTGTGGGGAATTTTGTCCTAAACCAAACCAATGCCTACTGTATTGGTCTGCAAATACAAATGGAATGATAGATGTGAGAACCTATTTATATAATGAATGGAATGTTAAAAAATGCAATTGTGTTCTTACTAGTGAGTGTTAATGATGAGTGAAATAAAGCAGACTCACAAACTTAAATCCAGTATGGTATCTCTCATTTAAATAAGGAAAAATAAAAACAAAGAGCAAAATAAAAGTCACAAGAACTTACATCATTTGCAAATGCAAAGGTTTCTAGAAGATCTAGGATGACATCAAAGAAGGAAGGAAAAAAGAAGTATAGGAATTAAGACATGCCACAGAAAGGAATCTAGTAACCTCTATTAACCTAAACATTACAAGGGCTCATCAGACAGCTCAGCAGACTAAAGTGCCTGCTTAGGTAGGCATAGGGACCAGGTTCGATCCCTCGGTGCTGTGCTGGCACTGCCCCCAGGTCACGCAGAGGTTGGGACTGACACAGGGCATGGTGGTGCACACCTGCTTGAGAGGCTGAAAAACAGAGAATCACATTGAATTTGATCCATGTAGTGAGACCCTGTAGACCCTATACTAAAAAAGAAAATTAATCTGAATGCTACATGAGCTATGAGATACAGGTAATAAGAAAAAATAAAATATCAAAACAGCCTCAAAAGAAACAAAAATTTTCTTTAGTTCTTTTTTCTTTTTATTTATTTATTTATTTATTTATTTATTTATTTATTTATTTATTTATTTATTTATTTTTTCTTGCTGAGCCAGGCATCAAACTCAGGCCCTTGCGCTTGCCAGGGAAGCACTTATTCCATTGAGCCATCTCCCTGGCCCCCCAAATTTTATTTCTTATAAAAATGTTACTTCTATATAAAATTTAGAAATTTTAGATTAATTGAAATTGACTTTATGAGGGTTTACAGCCCTTGTTCACAGAGAAAATTGCTCATTTCCTGTTAATATCCACATAACTCTTATAATTTTGACATAGCACATTTTACCTTGAAGCTGTTGGAACGAATAAAGCAACAGTTATAAATCTACTGTTCACTGATGCCCCAAGTCACTCCTTCATTATTTAGACATAGGAGCAGCACACGGTCTGCAGTGGTAAGATTTGTACTGAATTTCTATGATGATAATCAGGAAAAGAATTTTAATTGTAGTTGGATTTTAAACATCTTTTTTCATTTAGAGATTATGTTCCTTAAAAACTGAAAATTAGTTAATGCAATGTTATAACATCATTATCAAGAGACATTGCCCCTCTAACTAAATTGTCCAGTTTTTGCGAATCTTATACCTTGATGAGGAATTCGTGTATCTAAGATGGTGGGAGCCTTAGTGAACCTTTGCAGACACTGCTCTGTGTGGTTTGGAAATGGGATATGATTTCCTGATACAGGTGAAGTAACATTAAGTCATGAGGAGAATACAACTATTAAAACATTGAGATGCATCTCCTTGTTTATCTTACTTGGAGACTCCCAGATTTTGTCCCTTAAATATTCACTAACCCTTGCACTCATTCTGTGTATTTGCATATGTCAAAATTTTTTGAAGTAGTTCTTTTCAGTACTTAAAAGGGCAAAATAGTCCATATCATTTTAGAAATATTTACAACTAAGATTATTATGTTTTCCATTCTGTATCATTCTTACAAGTGTCATCATTGTTCAAATGCTTACTTCAAATAATTCAAATTATCTGTTTCTCTAAAACTAATAGCAGTTATGGGTTGGTGAGATAGTTCAGTGCGCTAAAGTGCCTGCTTAGGCAAGCATGTGGTTCGATCCCTGGCACCACATGCCAGACCAGTCCTGTCCCCAGGGTGGGGTGAGCCAGCCACAAAAGTAAGTAAGTAAATAAATAAATAAACAAATAATAGCAGTTAATGTGTACACTACACATACTAAATTCTAAATTTTTGGTATTGCATTTAGCACTTTCTATATGTTGACTCATTTATTCTCAGATTGAAAATCATTAATATATCCATAAAAAGCATGAGAATTCTGATACTTTTTAATTCTTTTGTTTTAAATATAGTAAAAAGTAGTATCAGAACAGAAAATTACAAGTGATACATAATCACATTTAACAACATAATATGAATTTTTACAGTATTTATTGTAATGTATACTGCTGTTTTCCAACTACTTATTCACATTACCAGATATATGCATGTAAAGTTGGAAGAAAAGAAATATATAAGACACATAGATATATCGTTTTCTCCCATTCTGTCTCCTGTCCTCCAAAACTCAGTAACTCTTTCCTTTTGAATAAGTTCGTTCCCTTTTCCCAGTATTTACTATATCATTCAGATCCAATTTTCTCTCAGATACACTAAGGAGCTGATATGATAATTGTACAGGTAGATCTGATTTAATTTACTTAAGAGTATGGTCTCTAGTTGTATCCACTTATTGACAAAAGCTTAAATTTATCCTGTTTAATAGTTAAATAATACTTTATTATGTAAAAAAAATCATCTTCTTTATCCATTTCTTAGTTATTGTGCATCTGAGTTGTTTCCAAGATTAGCTATTGACGACTTGTGGTATGATGTTTTCAGTTCTTCTGAAAAAAGACCCAGGAGGAGAACAGGCGGCTTGACTGGTACCTCCAATCCTAGGTTTTTAAGGAATCTTCACACAGATTTTCATATTGGTTGTACCAGTTTGCTTTCCCACCAACAGTGGAAAATGGTTCCTTTTTCACCATTGCCTCTCCAGTCTTTATTATTGGCTGTCTTCTTGATGTTTACCATTCTTTCTCTGGTGAGGCAGAATCTCAGAGCTGTTTCAATCTGCATTTCTAGAAAGATCAATGATGTTGAACATTTTTTCATACATTTACTTGCCATTTGTGTTTCTTCATCTGACAAGTTTATATTCATCTTTGTTGCCAATTTCAGTATTGTATCTTTGAATTTGTGTGACCTGATTTTCTTTTTAAATTCTTTTTATGTTCGAGACAGAAGTTCCTTGTCAGAGGGACAGTTGGCTGTAACTTTTTCCAAATTCATTGGTTTTCCTTTTAACTCTGTTAGAATTTGCTTTGAAGTGCAGAAACCAGAAACTTTTCAAAAGGATCCCAGTTGTTGATTCTTTGATATATTTCCTATGCAGTATACTTTTTGTTTATAAACTCTCCACCTACCCTTATGTCTTTAAATTGTCTATCTACACATTCTTCCAGAAGATTTACTGTTTATGTTTTAATAGTTAAGTCATTGAACCATTTTTTACTGCAGTTTAGTGAATGGGGATAGATATGGGTATTATTTTAGCCTTTGGCATGTGGAAATCCTGTTTTTCCAGTGTCATTTATTAAAGAGGCTATTTTTCTTCTAGTGAACATGTTGGACACTTTTATCAAATATATTATAGCTGAGTGTATTTGCAGTTGTGTCTGCATATTCCAGTCTGTTCCACTGATCCTCAGGTTTGTCTCTATGTCAGTACTGTGATGATTTTATCACAGTAGCTTTATAGTTTAATTTCAGGTCAGTGCTTGTGACATATCTTGCTTTTACTTTGTTTCCCAAGATTGCTTTTGATATTCTATATCTCTTCTAATTCCAAATGAATTTGATGAAAGTTTTCCCTAGGTCTGTGAGATACATTACAGGAATTTAAATTTTGATTGCATTTAACCTGTATAACAATTATGGGACTATGACCATTTTTGCAGTGTTAGTTTTTTCTGTGCGTAAGCATGGGATGGCTTTCCATTTTCTCTAATCCTCAATTTCTTTCCTCAGAGTACTGCAATTTTCACTGTATAAATAATTTACTTCGTGAGATTTATTACTATGTATTTTGTTTTTTGGATATTATTGTGTAAAGTATTCTTTCCATAATTTCTCTCTCAGTACATTCACTGTGTACAAAATGCCTCTGATTTGGTTAGTAAATCTAAAGCACTCTTGGTGGTGTTTTTGGGGTCCTCTATATAGAATATCATACCATCTGAAAATAATGATAATTTCATTTCCTCTTGTGCAATCCTTTTTCCTTTTAGTTCTGTCCTTTGTCTAATTGCTCTGGCTAGTATCTCAAGAAGAATATTGAACAGGAGTGGATTTTGAAGTGAAGGCTTTCAGGTTTTGTCCACTTAGTATAACGTAGGACATTGGCTTCTCATTAATGGGTTTTGTCAGATTAAGACATAGACCATTTATTCTGATTCTCTGTAGGGTTGTTTTCTTTTTATCATGAATGAGTGTTTGATGTTGTCAATAGCATTTTCTGCATCTATGGAGATGATCATGTATTTTTGTTCTTGGCTGTATTGATATGGTGATTTACATTTAAGTATTTGCATATGCTGAACCATGCCTGCATTTCTGGTATGAATCCTATTCCATCATTTAATCTTCTTGATGATTTGATGTATTCTGTTCGCTAGTATTTAATTGAGGAGTTTTACATCTATATTCATTAGAGAGATTGGCCTGTAGTTCTCTTTTTAAATTCAACCTTTCTCTGATTTTTGGAATCAGAGAAAAACTGGCCTCCAGGAATGATTTTGGGACAATTGCTTCCCTTTCAATTTCATTAAAGAATTTGGGAAAAGTTTTCATTAAATATTCTCTAAGTTTATTATAGAATTCAGCTGTCAGTCATTGGGTGCTGGATTTATTTTCTTCATAGTTGTTGATAGGGATTTTACCTTTATTTTTAATTTATTTTCCCATTATTGAGTTATTATGAGTTTGGAAATCTTCTTGATGCAGCTTTGGCATTTCATATGTACCTAAAAAACTGTCCATTTTTTCTGTGTTTTCCATCCTGAGAAAGTAAAGAATTTGGAGGGAAGTACTGATGATATTCTGAATTTCTCTAAAATCATAGTGATTTCACCTTTTTCATTCCTTACTGCCTGAATTTTGATTTTTTTCTTTATTTATTTATTAGGATGGTTAGTTTATCAATTTTGTTTGATTCATTTATACTTTGTATTTTTTCCTTCATATCCATTGCATTAATTTGTGCTCTAATTTTTATAATTTACTACCTTCTTTGGGTTTTGATTTTACTTGCTCTTTCTTTCTAGGAGTATGAAGTATAGCATAAGACTGTTTATTGGGTTTTTTTCTATTTTTCTATTGCATAAATTTACCACTATAAATTTTCATCTTAAAACAGCTTTTGTTGTATCTCACAGGTTTTGATAAATTATATCTGCATTTTTTTATTGTAAATATTTCTAATACCTTCCTTTATTTCATCTGTGACCCACTAGTGTTTAGGAGGTTTTTATTTTATTTCCATATTTTTATGGCACTTCTGTGGTTTCTTTCATCAATAATTTCATTCTGTTGCACTGTGGTCAGGTAGTATGCATGGAATAATTTCAATTCCTTTGCATTTTCTTAAGTGTGCTCTGTGTGTTAGCATATGGTCAGTTTTAGAGAACGGTCTACATGCAACTGAGAAGAGTGTGTATTTTGTTGTTGGTGATTGAAACACTCCATAAAGGCCTAACAAGTCTTCACAAGTTTGGTTTAGTTCTCTTATTTTTTTGCTGATATTTTTTGCCTAGCTGATCTGTCACTTTATGATACTTGCATGTTAAAGTCAACCATTATTCTTCTATTGTTACTCATTAGATATTTCACATCTGTTAAAATTTGTCTTATGTAGGTGGGTGCTCCTGCATTCTTGAATGTATACTTATAATTATTATTTCTTCCTCTTGTAGTATTCCCTTAACAGGCATGTAGTGGTCTTTTTTTATCTCTTTCAATCATTTTTGGTTTGAAATTAATATGGCCAACAATCAGAACAGCCTCACCTGATTTTCTTGGTTACCTATGGCATGGAACATTGTTTTCCAACCTTTGACTTTCAGTTTCTGAATTTCCTTTTGTGTTAAATGTGTTTATGGTGTAGTGCATATTGTTGGATCTTGTTTCTTAATCTACTCTGCTAGTCTTTTTCTTCTTAATGGTGAATTAAGCCCATTTATGTTGATGGTTATAATTGATATGTATTGGCTTTTATTTGTCACATTATTTTCCTGATATAGGTTCAGTATGGTTTTCCTCTTTTTAATTACATTCTCTCTTTGGTTGTTTCTTTCTGTTGTGGTTGAAGCTTGGTTGCTCCTGGCTCTTTCTAGAATGTCTGTCAGTACTCTGTATGTTTGGTTTGACAGTCATGAATTTCTTCAGTTGTTCTTTGTCATGGAATGATCGTATCTCATTACTGAAATTGACAGAGAGTTTTTGAGAGTACATCAGTCTGGGCTGGAAGTTATTTTCTTTCAGGACCTGAAATACTTCTTTCCAATCTTTTCTTAATTTGATCTTTTGAATTGAGAAATCTGGAGTGATTTTGATGGGCTTTCCATAGACCGTATTCTATTTATTCTTTCCTATATTTTCTCCATTTATTTTTATTTTATTAAAATACAAATGTCAATCAGACAGTTTCAAGACACCTTAACTATACAGAGTTGATGAATTAATACATTGCAAACTGTTTTCATAACGTTTTGGTATTGTACAAGGTGCATACATGATATTATATTTACAGGTATTATTTTAGCAGATATCTATTTCTTCTTTCTAGCTGATTTTAATATTCTACTCTTACTGAATTGGTGAGATCTTGATTAACATGTGTGCAGTTCTAGATTTATTTTGATTATGGCCTTTAGCATTCCCTATGCCTCTCTTGTTTCATGCATTCTCATTCTTTCCCGTATTATTCTTTCAGTGTTTCCATCATTTTATATTGTCCTCTGCTTTTTTAATCTATGTTTTCTTTATGGTGAGGTTAACTATTCTTGAATAGTGAGACCCCTTTTTTTGGCCTGATGACTTCTTGACACCAAGACTCTATAAGAGTCAGGAATGACATATGGCTTCTATTTCCATAACAGTTTAGTCATGTTTCCTAAAGGAATCATGTTCTTTTACAAATGATACCATCATTGCCCCATCACTAGAAGAGGGATGAGAGAAAACAGTAAATCCCTATGCACAAGTGATGTACAAAGGCTTTTGCCTCTCCTACACTTAGTTTGAAAACCCTTGTGGTTTACATTTTGTATATATATATAAATGTCATGTAAAAACACACAATGTGGGCAGGAGAGATAGCTAAGTAGAATAAGCACTTGCCTGGCAAACTCAAGAGCCTGATTTCAACCCTCAGTTCCACCAAAAGAAAAGTTACTAAAAACACACAATGTGCAGTACACAATATGATTTTGTATTTCTTTTTCTTCATTCAGAGTGTATCCTGGTGCTTTTCACAGAAGTTGTGATATGATGAGCTGTCAATTTCCATTGTTTGTATTATGACTGATGCAACTTGATTTCATCAGTTGATTTTCACACTTCCCTTTCTCTAGTTCAGTCAGTTCATTTCTGGTTTTATAGTCAAGAAGATGTCGAAACAAATGTTCATTTTTGCATCAACAGAGTGCAAAATTATATTTGTTTACTATCAT
>PVKA01049162.1:0-13316 GCA_004027165.1 Ctenomys sociabilis | reverse complement strand
CAGCTTGTTAGGCCAGAAGTTGGACAGGGCTTGCAGGCCTCGGATCCTGTACATAGAAACCTAACAATTGGGCTTCTTAGCTTAGGCATGTGCTGGCAGGGCTGCAGCCTGCCACGATCTGCTTCTCATTGGTCAGTCGACATTGCTAAGAAATCACAGATTCTCCAGAGAATGTTTTGCAACGGCACAGCAGCGCAGTGGGACCATGTGGAAACAAGAGGGACTTTTGAAAGACAAACAGGAAGCCAGAGATGGTGGCACACACTTGTCATCAATCCCAGAACTCTGGGAGGCTCAGGTAGGAGGGTTACAGGTTCAAGTCCAGCCTGGGTAACTTAGACCCTGTCTCAAAATTGAAAAATAAAAGCAAATGTTAAGGGCTGAGCTCGTAGCCTGGTGCAAAGGCCAGATGAAACAGGTTTCATGAGAGCTCACAGCTCTTGATCCTATGAGAAAGGTAAGAAATGGTCCCAGATCTGCCTAGGACAAAGATTAATCTCAAGGCCTAACGTGCCAGTGGTGGAGCAAACCAAGGAAGATGAAATGCTCTTTTATTTGGCTATTCTGTGAAATGGTGCGCTTTGTGTGTTTCAGAAAACTTTGGAAAATGTATACAAGTCACGAGGACATCGGGTATGACTTTGAAGATGACCCCAAGGATAAGAAGACCCTCAGGCCCCATCCAGACGTGGATGGTGGCTGGGCCTGGATGATGGTTGTGTCCTCGTTTTTCGTGCACATCCTTATCATGGGCTCGCAGATGGCTCTGGGCGTGCTGAACGTGGAGTGGCTGGAGGAATTCCACCAGAGCCGTGGGCTCACCGCCTGGGTGAGCTCCCTCAGCATGGGCGTCACCTTGATCGTGGGTACGTTTGTGCGTGACCTGTGGGGGACCCAAGGACTGCCAGTGACAGCTCCCACTCTAAGCAATGCCTGATGTTAATGAAACATTAGATGCTAGAGGCTAACAATGATCCAAACCATTGCCCCTCTGCCACACGGCACCCTACCTGGGAGCCAGCCGAGGATAGATTGGAACCTCCGCACACTGGGAGCTAAATAAACCCTTCCTCCTTAAAAAAGTAAAAATTCAAGGCAGCAGAGATAACTCAGTGGCATAAGTGCCTGCCTAGCAAGCCCAAGGTCCTGAGCTCGATACCAAAAAATTAAATAAAAATTCATAATTATGTTTAAATATAGACACACAAAATTTATCATTTTGACCTTTTTTAAGTACACAGCTCAGGGCTGTTAAGTACTTTTGTACTGTTGTTTGCTGTCACCGCCATCATCTCCAGAACTCTTCTATGCCCTCAGCTGAAACTTGTTCTCATGAAAACTACCTTCTCATTCCTGCCTGCCGCAGCCTCTGGCTGCCGCCACTGTATATCTGTTTCTATGAATTTAATTATTCTAGTACTTTGTGGGAGTGGAATCCTATAATATTTGTTCTTTTGTGTGATACGACTATTTGAGTGATTTAAGCGCTGATTGTTTTAAAAACTGATCATTTAAACTGGGTGTGGTGGTGCACACCGGCAATCCCAGCGCGAGGGAGGTGGAGGCCGATCAATAGCTGGGAGTTCAAGGCCGGCCGGGGTTTCATAGTTTAAGGCCAGTCTCATTATCTACATAAGGAGACCCAGTCTGAAAAACAAAGCCAGTGAAGCTGGGTCACAGCCTGGCGTGGTGGCACTGGCCCACAGTCCCAGTTCTCAGGAGGCTCAAGCAGTCGGGTCCTTGAGAGTCAGAGGTCATGAGTGAGTTCAAGGTCATCCTGAGCTACAGAGTGAGACCCTGCCTCAAAACACAACAACAAACAAAATCTGATCATTTATAAAGCTCTCTTCTGTCCCATTCTATGTTTTAAGTGTTACATTCATTGTGTCATTTTAAGTCTCTGCTTATTTCATATTTATGAGTTTTTGTTGTTGTTGTTTTGGTTTTAGGTAAAGGGCTTGGAACATAGCTCTGTGCTAATCAAATACCAAACTTGTTTTGGAGTTTTAATATTTTTAACTTGAAACTTTATTGATTGCCTCTTGTTAGAAAAAAACCTATTGAAAATAAATTAAAAAAAACTATTAAACTGTTTTGAAAAAGTTTGCTGATATAACGGGAAGGAACAGTAATGTATTTTTCTATGTACTAGCTGAGCCTAACTACAGAATAACCCGCAGAACAGATTCTTGAGCCTAACACTGATTATAGCATAACGTGTTTCAGTTTACAAACCAACTAACTTTCATTCTCAACTAATGATATTAATGAGCACCTAGGGCTGGCCAAATAGCTCAACAGATTAAAAGTGCCTACAAGCAAGTGCAGGGGCCAGGGGTTCGATCCCAGGCCTGCCATGCTGGCCCCTCCCCTGGGCACGCTGAGATGGCAACTGAGGCTGGACGTGGTGGTGTACATCTGTAACTCCAGCTCTTGAGAGGCTGTAAACAGGTGGATCACTATGAGTCCAATCTAGCGGTGAGACCCTGAACACCCTCTAGGCCTTTCCCTAAAATACAAAAAAGTAAATAAATAAAAAAAACAAGCACCTATTATATACACCAGTGCTTTTCCTGACATTACCTTGCTTAATTCTGTATAGTTATCCTAATCCTCTGAGGTCCTTACCATTACATTTTTTTAGTTGCTTCACTTGAAGGTAAATTGATGCCTTACATCTATTTTCTATTTCAAAAAGTGATGCTAATGTTTTATACTGCAAATATAGTTCTCATCTTCTGGTGCTGCGAGCGCGTGTGATGGCCTGTGTGCCCTTGACGGGAACCTGTAGCCTTTCAGGGATCTCTGCCTGAGTAGCGCCTGCCTGAGTCCGGGGCGGAGATGTGCTGTACCGGCAGACGTTCATTTGATGTTATTTTGATAATAGCAACAGCAGCGGTGCAGTGCCTTAGCGCTAATTTTGGAAAAGAAGAGCATTATGCTTTTTCTCAAGGTATATGGTGTGTGTGTGTTTACCAGGAGGAATCAGTGCTGGTCTAGTCTAAAAATTAAATAAAGGCACTATTATGTATGTGTGTAAGAGAATTATGGATAAAGCACTTTTGCCTGTAAATTTTTTTTTTTTTTTTTTTTTTTTTTTATATTTTAGAGAAAGGTCTACAGGGTGTTCAGGATCTCACTACTAGATTGAACTCATAATGATCTGCCTGTTAACAGCCTCCCAAGTGCTGGGATTACAGCTCACCATACCCAGTCACAGTTGCTGTCTCAGTGTGTCCTGGGGGGTGGGGCCGGCACAGCAGGTCTGGGGATTGAACCCCGAGTGCCTGCAGGTGCTTTAATCCACTGTCTGTAACATTGACCCCTTCGTTCAACTCTGCATTGCTCTTAGTAAAACCAGGACTGAACTGAGTATGGTGGTGCAAGAGGATCATCTCAGCACTCCAGGAGGCTGAGGCAGAAGGGTTGAAAACCCAAGCCTAGCCTTGACAATTTAGTGGTTTAGATAGTCTCAAAATTTAATTTAAAAAAAATGTAAGAAGATGGGGGATGTAGGTCTGTGTGAAGACTCTGGGTTCAATTCCCAGTGTTGAAAACAAGAAACAGACTCCACCCTCGGGCTGTCTGTCATGACAAGTGAAGGCAGCTTTACCTTAGGGTAGAGGGTGTTGTGATTTCGTGCTGGCTGTGGTTCTTCCTTTCAGTAGTCAGAAATGGAGAACTGTGCTTCTAGAACACTTAACAGTTCAGTGTTCCTATCTTTTTAAAGTCTCACAGAAAAGTACACATTTATTCACAAAACCAGAAGATTGGATTTGTTTCCAGTATAAAATATACCATAATTCAGAATTCTTAGGTTTTTTAAAAATATGGTTAAGTTCCTTAAATCCTAAATTTCCTGGCACCAAACAAGGAGAATGGCATGAAGGACTGTGTCTACCTGGAGTCACGTGACAGGTCTTTGTTCTTTCCCACCTACCATGGGGCAAGTGCATATCACTGGGGAGAGGCTGAGCTGGAGCTTGGCCACACATTTGGGGCTAGAGCAAGGCCAGCCCTGGACCAGGACGCCAGAGGCAGCCATGGGAACAAGCTGTTGGGACTAGAGCATGGCTGGCCGGCAGGTTCCCGGCCTTGAGGTTGGCCTTGTCAACTACAGCACAGAAGCTCTGACAATGTTTTGCTTTTAGTGTTCTCAGCGAAGCACTGAGACCTTGAACTTTTGGCCCCACTGCACGCTTACCCCCTTTTTATTCTGCACAAAGAGGCAAAGCCAGGAGTGTAGCTCAGTGGCACAGAGGCTTACTGGCAAGCACAGAGACCTGAGTTCGATGCCCACTACCAAAAATAAATAAGTAGACCTCACTGAGTTGTTGCTGCCTCTTTGTTAAGAGAGGTTAGGTCCCACCTGGTCCCAGCTTTCCTTTTATTATTTGTCTAGTTTTTTCTTAATCTCTCATCCCCCTCTTTCAGGACCCGCTGGCTATATAGGGTAAGATATATCATACACTTGATTTCAATGATCCTATGACTCTGAAGGCCAGGTCATTGCCTCTATCCTAGAAGGGAAGAACTTGTAACCTTTGGGGATACTAAGTTACCGCATCTGAGTAGCCAGGAAGCAGGAGATAGGCTTCAGCACTGGTCCACAAGACTCCAGCAACGTGTCCCCTCAGTTCACATGAGAACTGAAAAGAGACTTGTAGTGAATAAACACATATTATTTACATCTTCTAATTATTGTAAGTGCATTTACATTTCCTATTTTAAATTGTTAAAAAAAAGTTCTATGAATTGTGTTGCAGTAGTTGGAAGCCATTTTTTTCTTGGTCAGCAGTTTACATATAGGAAATCTGATATATATTACTTTATTCTTTAGCAACATGTATTGGCAGGGATCCCACCAGAGACCCTAGCTTTTAACAAAACCTACTCCCTTCATTCCTGTCGGGACAACTTCTGTGATGACAGCTCTTTGCATAACTTTTGGTGGGGAATCCATGGGCTACAGGAGACGACTGGCTTGCTAGCAGACCTAAGCTGTAGTCGTTCATCCTTGTTTCGCTGCACAGCCACCTGGGGGCTCAGGCTGATCCTAATGCTCAGCCTGCACTTGGGCCATTAGCCCAGAATCCCTCGGGATGGGATCCAGGCACCAGGAGGTTTTTAATTAAGCTTTGGAGTGATGCATTGTGAAGCCAAGGCAGAGCTGTGAATGTGGAGGCGCTAAATATTTATGCTACAGGACTCGGGGTTCAGAGAATGGCCTCCTTTCACCCGAAGTGCCAGCAAGATTGTCATTGTCACCTGAGCTCTGACTCATCTATCAGATACTGGGATAAACAAAATGGGATGACTTTGTTTCAGTCCACAGTCGGCTGGTTCTGAGGTAGGGCAGCATGGCAGAGGGGCACAGAAGAGGAGAAACAGCTTGCAGCGTGGCTATTGAAAGCACAATCGAGGGGGGAGGAGGGAGCTAGCCCCTTCCGGGTCACGAGCGCGGGGGCCCCTCCTCCCACCAGGCTTCCGCTCCCATCACATCCAGCTATGAGCTCAGTGCGCTAATCCGCCAGAGCATCATGGCCCATGGTTCAGTCACCTCCTCAGAAGCCCACCTATGAGCACAGTAGGCTTTGCGGGTCCCTCCGGATAGAAACCACACTGCCACTGAACTCTCTCCTGTCTTCAGAGCATTGGGGGAGTTCTTTTTATTTTTCTGAAATGGCAATGGATGTTGGAGATGCTCACCAGCCACCAAGGAGCAATGGTTAGGAAATGAGACGAACAAGAAAAGCTTTGGTTTGAATTCTTTTTTTTTTGTTTTGTTTTTTAATTCCTAAAGTTTAAGAAAAGGTCTCTTTCTTGACTGTAGAAAACTCATGTCATTTCTGGGTTGATTTTGTTCCAACCTGCAAAAGTGGATTAAGTAGAAAGCCAGATTGTTGTCCACTGTGTATTATCAACTTGTTCCTATCATTAAAGAACTCAGTGATGACAGGGGTGGTGGTGCACACATGTAACACTAGCACTCAGGAGGCTGAGGCAGGAGGACTGCTGCAAGTGGCTTACTAGAGGCCAGCCTGGGCTTCTTAGTGAGTTCAAGGTAGCCTGAACTAACTAGACCCTATCTCAAAAAACAAAAACAAAAACAAAACAAAAAAAACCTCAGTCCTCTGTGTCTTGTTTATAAAATTCCTATAGACGAATATTTGCACTGACTTGGGACTTGCTTCTTTATTTTTACCCCCTCAGATGCCCTGGTGGCACAGTGTTTCATAAACACAGAGCATCTCAGGAAAAAGTCCTTTTGTGCCTTTGGTGTAATTTGGAAAACACTGGGCTGCTGAACTGTGACCAACTGACGTTTCATATCTAAAAGGAGCTATGAACAGCAAACCGATGAGTCTTACATTTTTCTTTTTTACCTACTCATCCAGGTTTGGTGTGGTCAAGTGACCATGGGTTTAGGAAAATAAAAATATATGTAAAGAAATTAAAGAACTACTGCAGCTTCAAGTTATGGTGTCTGAATTTCCATGACTCCTAACAATTCTCTTGGCTGTTTACACCAGCAGGCTTATGTTACAAATTCGTCATATCATGAATATGACAGTATGACATATAGCATACACTATATGTAAAATTATTTAATATAGTAAGCCTCTTTTTAAGAGTTTTGTCTACTGAATTTTCTATAATACAACAAGGCTAACTAAATAAGGATTTACCATCATAATGTTTTGGATTGGACCCTTTTTGTTTTGTTTTTGACACAGGGTCTCACTGTGTGCTTCAGGTTGGCCTCGAACTTGAAGATATCCTCCTACCACAGCCTCCTGGGTGCTAGCAGCAGTTTGTTATGATGCAGATTCTGATTGCTTTCTTGCTTAGATGCTCAAGCATTTTCCCTTCCAAACTCTGTGGCTGCACAGTGAGGCTCTGTCTCAGAGACAGCGAGCTGTGCTGCTGTGTGTTCTGTCATATCTGTGCAGTGTGTGCTGAGTCTCCACACAGTCTCAAACGCAGACCCTGAAGGGTGCCGGAGGACCCGAGTCTGCTGTCCTTGGCTTGCATTTGGGTGTCCTGAGGAAAATGGGCTGGAGGCTCCCAGCGTATGACACAGCCTTTTTCTGAGCTCCCTTCAGAATGAGGATCATAAACTCAGATTTGTGCGGCTTGGTGGTAGTGCACTTTCCTAGCATGTGTGGGGCCCTGGGTTGGATCCTTGGCCATCAAAATAGACAGATGAAGCATGAAGACTGTGAGTGTGTAAAGAGGCCAAACAAACAATGTACATGAGGCCAGGCCAGAAGAGCCCCAGAGTAGAGACCCAGGAGGGTGTGACCGCTGAAGAGTCAACTGGTAGACCACACTGCTGCTCTGCCTGTGTGGGAAAGCAGTCAGCGCTGATGCTGGACCTTGTTTCTAGGTTTCTTAATTTTAATTATTGGCAACAGATTGAAAGCCTTTTCCAAACCTCATTCAAGACCACAGAAAGCATTCTGCCCCTAGCCCACCCGTTAAGGACTTCTGTCATATACAAAGGAATGAACCCACATTGTTGTCTCTTTATTTCAGATCTGCTTTCCTTGAAAACATGGAATCTTGTGCTTTCGGATGAAGTTATTTACACCTGTCTCTGCATGCTAAAAGGGTTTCTGCCCATAAAACAATGTTTTGCTTTTGCTTTATTCAATAGCTATCCCCTTTGCTTTTGTGTGAGGATCAGTAAGAAAGCATCAAACTATTGAGGTGGGAGGATTGCTGTGAGTTTGAGGCCAGCCTGAACTATATGGTGAAACCCTGTCTCAAAAAACAACCACAAAAGAAGGCAAAAAGATAAAGCACCGCTAACCAGTTCCTTCCCGATGCTCTGTGGCAGGGCCTTTCATTGGCTTGTTCATCAACACCTGCGGATGCCGCTGGACCACGATCATGGGAGGGCTGCTGAACGCCCTGGGCTGGGTGCTGAGCGCCTACGCGGCCAGTGTGCACTGTCTGTTTATCACTTTCGGAGTGGCAGCCGGTAAGCATGGTTCCACATTTAATCTCAGTGTTATTTGTTTTCTGGTACCGGGTATCAAACTTGGGACTTTGCACTTGTCAGGCAGGTGCTTGTGCTGCTCAGCTATATCCTCAGCCCATGACTTCAGCATTCCAGTGGCCTTTTTAGCAATGAATTTAATTGTAAGGAAAAAAGAGGAACACATAAAAACATTTTGTTTGGTGTCCTTCATCCCTCCCACTCTATACTACAAGAAATACTTTCTAAATATAAGATGTTAAAACAATATATATATATATATATATATATATATATATATATATGTGATTAAATGGGATGTAAATGGGAAATGGGGGAAAGCAGCACAACGACTGCCCTGGGACTCGCTAATAGAATCAGATTCAGTGTGCAGTGCTTGCTTCTACCTGCTGGACCTTTATCCCATGGGGAACAAGAGAAGAAGGGCGATAATACACAGTTATGGCAATAGACAGGAAATTAGTAAACTTCTCTCATTTAATAACATCAAAATCAAACACAAATCACAGAATAGCCACTTACACTGTCAGCCTCTTCCAAAAGAGATAGTGAAAAACCCACATGTATGTATAGATTCCAAGAAGTAAACCTTCGCACGGTTAGGCTCGCATTCCTCATGGATAGACTAAAACTGACCGATTACATTGATTAAAATTGCCTGCTTGGCAGTGTGGTTTGCAGGTCCGTTCTGCCCAAGGTGTTCCCAGCCCTAATCTCCACTATCAACAGTAGCGGGAGTCACACAGATAAATAGGCATTTCCTGGTCCAGTGCTGTTTCCATGACCCTGCCCAGCCTGGCTGATTTTGAGGGCAGTGTCACATAGAATAAGGGTTGAAAGTCAGAGTGTGGAATTTGGCCTTTCTTTGTATTTTATTTTTTCTTTAAATCACTTATTGTTGTGCCTGCAAGTAGGCGCAAGGGCCAGGGTTCAATCCCTGGGTCTGCTGTGTGGGGCCTGCCCCTGGGGCACACTGAAATAGCAGTTGAGACTGGGTGTGGTGGTGCGTGCCTGTAATCCCAGCTCCTGGGAGGCTGTAAACAGGCGGATCATTGTGAGTCTGATCTAGTAGTGAGACCCTGAACACCCTGTAGACTCTTCCCTAAAATACAAATAAATAAATAAATCACTTATTATTTATGTGACTTTAAACATATTACTTAACCTACTTCAGTTTCCTTATCTGCCAAGTGGGGAGAATTAAGACCATGAGTGCTGGGAATAAAACACTTAGCACATAATGAAGTGCTTAGTAAATGTTAGATAATATGCAAATATAATAATGAAGAATAATATAAACATGTTATGATACTATAGGCTTACATATCTGTCTTATGATAATGTGAGGTACACACAAAAACCTACTGTCCATATGAATTGCCAAGTTGTTTCTCTGTGATATACATCTGTACCCTACATAGTTTAAAGGTTATTGATTTGTTTTTGTTGTTGTTTTTGGTGGTACTGGAGATTGAACTTAAGACCTTACACTTGTCAGGCAAGTGCTTATTCTACTGAGCTATCTCCTCAGCCAAAAGTTGAGAAGGATTTTTCTTGGCTGGCTCAGGCTGCCTTAAGGGTGGGACGGGTAAGGCATGTGGAGCTGGAGATGAATTGCAGTATCCTGCGAAACGTTATCAATTTGAAGAGCCTTATCACAGGACTGTTACAGAACTAGATAAGCTGTAACCCTGGATGTTTTAGGAGCTTCTCCCCACCATGTGCAATGAAGAACTCGCTGGCTCTGAGACTTCTGGGCTATAGATGAGAACATATACACTCTTTACTGGGGTGAAAGAGCTGCAGTAGATCTCGGGGCAGATCCACAACACCCCATGAGCTTGCCGTGGTGGTGGTAAGTTAGATTATCTTTGACTTGGTCCTTAATACTGGGACTTGAGATTTAGTCTGTGCTCGCTTCATTTAGAGACTTTATGGTCAGACTGTGTCACGTTATTTATTAGTGTTCTTTGTTTATTGATCCTCAAATAATAATATCCCCATAATCATTTATTCATTCACTTATCTACCCAGCACATACTTAGGAAGGAGGAAGAAAAACCTTCTGGAGACTGATAAAAAGGAAGTGTTTTTTGAGGCACTTAATTGCCAATAGCCTGTAGGCTCAGGCATGCAAGGCAAGCGCTGTACCACTGAGATAAGCCCCCAGCCCTGCTGCCACTTTTTATATGGGAAAAAAAAAAAAAAACTGAAAGGAAGCCTCTAAAAATAAATTTATCTATCACCCAACTATCAGTCTATCCATCCATCCATCTATCCATCCATCCATCCATCCATCCATCCATCCATCCATCCATCCATCCATGTATCCATCCATCCATCTATGGAAAATTCAGGCATACCATGTAGGTGCAGAATGCCAGGGGCTGTCATATTGAAGACAACTGACAACCTAGCCCTTGTTTAACAGCAAAAAGGTTAAGTGCAGAGATAAAAGGTGGGGTGTGTGTGTGTGTACACTCAATTGCTATACAACTTATGTTTGAAAGAAACTTGTTGGTATCCTTCATCACAAAAAGTATTTGAGGCAGATGTGTTTGTTTGTTGTTTGCTTTAATCACTTAAACAGTTAAAATTGCATTCATTAAACTATTCTACTTTCTTAAAAGCTTACTTTGAATTTGATTTAAACTACTGTCTTAGCTAATAGCCTATTGTAAGAGGTAAGACAGTAACAATAATTGGCACCTTGCTACAACACAGATGTATTACATTTATATATGGAATATCATATAAATTATGGCTAGACGCTGTCTTGATCACTTTCTTGTTGATGATACACAACCTAGAGGAGGTCAGGTTAATTTTGGCTCATAGTTGAGTTGGCCAGCTCCAGGGCAGAATGGCACAGCCCAGGGCCACAGCGGAGGACAGCTGCTCACATGGCGGGCAGGAAGCCAAGGGCAAAGGGAGAGCTGGGGAGGGAAAGGCACCCTACTAGGTCCCACTCCCTGTGACCTCCTCTAGTCAAGCCCCACAACAAGGCATCCCCAAAGGGGTCAGTGGGTTAACTGATGAGTATAGCACCCCAGGATCCAGTCACTTTCCACACCCATGAAGTGCTGGGGGACATTCTCAGCCAAATCATAGCATTCAGTGTAGCAGGCAGCAATGTCTATCTTCACTGATAGGAAAGTTCAGCCTCAGAGTATTTAATTGATTTGATCGAGGTCACATGATTGCTTATAGGAAATGGGTCTAGAAGCTAAACCCAAAGCCCCTGGGTTCTTTCTATTGCACCCCCAGTACTACCATAAGGGTGATGACACTGTCCCACAGTACTGACTGTCAAAGAATCTCTTGGTTCTTTGACAACTACAGTCCTGTACCATGTAATGACATTTTGATCAATAATGACCCACATGTGCGACAGTAGTCCCCAAAGATCATACCACCTGGTGACAGCATAGCCAGCTTAGGTTTTGTAAATACAGTCTGTGATACTTGCATAATGACATCACCTAGTGACACGTTTCTAAGACTATATCCCCATTGTTAATTGATGCATTGCTGTAGTTGATTTTATAGACTAGGTGGACATGCAAACCACCCCCTTTTCTTTTAGTGCTGGAGATTGAACCACAGTCTTCACATTAAACTTCATTCTCAGTCTTTGTTTTTTCAGGCAGAGCCCTGCTGTGCTCTCAGGTTGTCCAGGCTGGGCTGGAACTTGTGCTCTAGCTGGCTCAGTGTCATGGAGAGCTGGGGTCACAAAGCGGGCACCGCCCTGTCTCCTCGGTAACACGTCTTGCAGCCAAAACGTTTATACCTTAACTTTGGAAATACAAAACTAGTCTTATTTGGAAGTAGTTTCTGTTATCTCAAAATATGACCACTTCAGGCCGGCCAGATAGCGCAGTGGGCTAAAGCACCTGCTTAGGCAGAGCACAGCAGCCAGGGTTCTATCCCGGTGTGCTGTGCGGGCCCCGCCTCCAGGGGCCAAAGACTGTGACTGAGACTGGGCACGGTGGCATGGGCCTGTAATCCCAGGGCTTAGGATGCTGAAAACAGGTGGCTCACTACAAGTCCGATCTGTGTAGTGAGACCCAGTAGCTCCTGTACTAAACACATTTAAAAAACCAAAGTGACCATTTCATCTTGCCACAGAACTTTCTTCCATTCATGTGTTATGCAGAAAGCAGCATTCTAGACACTTGGGAGAAGCATCAGTAAACAAAACAGAAGATCCCTGCCCTCTAGTAAATGGGGCCATGGGGAAAGACCATAATATACACAGCCAACACACAGTCAGTACATAGTAAATAAGTACATCACGTGACTAAGGAAATGTCAAATGCTCTTCTTATTGCTGAGACGCAATAACCAATGCCCAGTTAAGGGAAGAGAACTTGTTTTAGCCCGTGGTTTGCAGAGAATGCAGCCCATAGCCTGCTGGCTCCAAGGCAGGGTGGCCTGGCAGGGGAGGGCTGCTCATGCCGGGGCAGGCGTGAAGTAGAAACAGAGTCAAGGGAAGAGCCAGGAAGGGAAGTACTCCCTTCCAGGTCTCACCCTGTGCCAGTCAGGGCTCACTAGAGCTACAGACAGATCTAGATAGTGTTAAATATATGAGACATAAACTGCTAACTGAGGAGGCCCAACATGGCTGCCTGTGGCACTGATGAGGAAAGGATGCAAATGGCTGTCTACACGACGGAGAGCACAGGCTCCAGGGACAGACTGAGGCCTGGACTTCACTGCGGTGTGGTGCGAGTCCATGCCAGGACGCCAAAGTCTCCATGGAAGCTGAGGAGTCTGTGCTAGAAGCCTGAAGGAGCTGGACATGACCACCCAAGCGCGGGGCGGCCAGAGCCCCTCCAAAGACTTTCTTCTTCTTTCTCTTTTTTACTCTATCCAGGCTACAAGCCTCTTGGTTGGAGTCGTCTATAGCTGGGTGGGTTTTCCCTCCTCAGTTTGCTGGCCGACAAGCCAGACACACCCAGAGCTGCGCCATGCTAATCCACTTGACATTTCTTAATCCATTCAAGTGGACACATTGAAATGGACTATCGCAGGTCCCCCAAAATCCTCCAATCTCCCAACAGCAAATCAGCTATAGTGCCCCTTAATCCATGCACCTCCTAAATCCAGAAGGCACTGGGCACCATTTTAGATCTGAACCCTGACAAGAAAAAGGGTAGACTAGGGTAAAATTGGGAATAGGGGTGGTAACTCAGCAGGAGGGCTTAATTTTAAAATTAGTTATTTGGTGTGGGCGACACTGAGCATTTTATTTTAGTTTCTATCATCAATAGACTTCATTTTTAGACCAGTTATAGATTCGCAGCAAAAA
>PVKA01049161.1:0-13401 GCA_004027165.1 Ctenomys sociabilis | reverse complement strand
AAAGGAACGGCCCTGGGAGGGACAGCGTTCCGGAAATGACACATGCCCAGGGAAGGGAGGAGGCGGCCCCCAATGGGATGGGCTTCCACATCTTCCCTCCCTCAAAGGCGGCTCCCAGGGTGGGGCCGTGGGTTCCACCTCCGCCCCCCTGCTGGGAGCGGCCATCCCCTCATCACCACCCATTTCCTGTAAGTCGTGGTGCAATGCCCCATAAGGGTTGTTACACTCCTTCCCTCTGTTCCCCTTATCCTGTTTGTATTTGGCCTTTAGGTCGGCACACTCACCCTCGTCATCTGATTTGGGCGAGTCGGATTCAGAGGACTATCGCGACCCATCTCTAGAGCTCTCAGACCTGGCCTCCTCAAGGGCGTGCCGTGCTTCCCCTAACTCGGGCTGAGTCTCAGGGGGACCCTCTGTTTTTAAACAGGCCCTCACCATCTCCCAGATGGGGCGGACCATGGGGTCAATATCGCCCTCCTCCTCTGCAAACTGAATATCACGGCCCAACTTCTCCCATGAGGGCAGGGTAAGCGAGCCGGTATGCCAGAACCAGGGAGCCATTAAATCTAAGTGTTCAAGGAAGGAGGTCACAGTCCTCTTATCCAACCGCAGCCCGCGGGACCTCAGCAACATACAAAGGGAAAGGGCAAGCGGGGAGCTGTGAGTGTTGCCCATAGCGAAAACGAAAGGAAAAAAGCGGAAGAAGCCTGATCGGCGCAGTAGCCTGCCGGGCACGCCTTTATTTTTCAGGCAAAAGGACTCTCCTCGCTGGAGGAGACACGGGTTCCCTTA
The DNA here is from genome assembly GCA_004027165.1 of Ctenomys sociabilis. Classification (NCBI taxonomy): domain Eukaryota; kingdom Metazoa; phylum Chordata; class Mammalia; order Rodentia; family Ctenomyidae; genus Ctenomys; species Ctenomys sociabilis. The sequence goes on along the minus strand of PVKA01049161.1, from coordinate 12,609 downwards.
GGGTGTCGCGCCCACCCAGGACCAGGTCAAGCCACCACTTACCTGAAGGTACGTACCACCTCTCCACTCGATTAGGGTCAGGCCAGTCCCCGTACGGGCCACCAAGTTGTCCGGCGCCGCTCCCGTCCCGCGGAAGAAGACACTGAGACACTCAGCAACGGGTTCAGCAAGCCTTTATCGAGTGGGATGCAAGCCTCTACATGCGTCTGCTATCCGCGGCTCCTACCGTGCAAGCATGTGCAACTTCCTTATGCAACAGGTTATATAGTATACACAATCCAATCAGGGGGAGCCACGCAGCGCCCGCGGATAGGCCCTCGGCGACAGGGTGATTTATCATAACTAAATAAGGCGATGAGTTGTACAAAAACAAGAATCAGGAAGCAGGATATGGGATCCATCTTTGCAGACACGATGGGTGGGGGAGCGAGGAGCGGGCGCCATCTTGGCTAGGCTCCCAACAAAGGTCTTTCACTTGTTTAGTTAGATTAATTCCAAGGTATTTCATTTTCCTTGGTGCTATTGTAAAAGGTAATGTTTCTCTAATTTCCCTCTCAGTGTGTTTGTTATCGGTGTAGAGGAATGCTATTGCCTTTTGGGTATTGACTTAGTATCCTGCTATGCTATTGAAGTTGTATACCAATTGTTTTAGCTTCGTTGTGGAATTTTCTGGGTCTTTCAAGTAAAGTATCATGTCATCTGCTAATAATGATAATTAAACTTCTTCTTTACCTATTCTTATTCTTTTTATTTCTCTCTCTTGTCTAATGCCTCTAGCTATTTATTCCAGAACTATATTGAATAGGAGGAGTGATACAGGACAACCTTGTCATTTGCGAGATCACAGAGAATATCATTTCAGTTTTTCTCCATTTAGCATTATGTTAGCCAATGGGTTGTGATAGATGGCTTTTGTTAAATTGAGGTAGAGGCCATCTATTTCAGTTTTCTGTGGAACTTTGCACCTGAATTTCTGCATCAATTGAGATAATTATGTGATTTGTAAATTTGGCTTTTTTGATATAGTGTATTATACTTATACATTTGCATATATTGGATCATCCTTGCATCCCTAGGATGAATCCTACCTAGTCATGGTGTATCATCTTCTTGATGATTTGCTATATTCAATTTGCTAGGATTTTACTGAGGATTTTTTCATCTATGTTCATGAGGGAGATTGGCCTGTAGTTCTCTTTTTAGTTGTGTCTTTCCCTGGTTTTGGTATCAGTATAGTACTTGCCTCCAGGAATGATTTTGGGAGGACTGCTTCCTTTTTAATTATGTTGAAGAGGTCAAGGAATACAGGCATTATATCTTCCATAAATTTCTTGTAGAATTCAGCTATGAGTCTATCAGGACCTGCACTTTTCTTTGTCGGTGGGTTTTTTTCTTAATTACATTTCATAGTTCTTTGGCTGTTATTCAGTTATTGTGAGTTCTTACATCTTCTTGAATCAGTTTTGGTAATTTGTACCTTACTAGGAATCTATCCATTTCTTCTGTGTCTCTGTATTCCGTGAGAGTAAAGGTTCTCAAATTAGCTATTGACAATCTTCTGAATTTCTACTTGGTCTGTAGTAGTTATACCCTGTTCCTTCCTTGTTGCTTATATTTGAATTTTTTCTTTCCTGTTTTTAAGAGGTTAGTCAGGGGCTTATCAATTTTATTTCAGAGAATAATTCTGATCTGAGTTTCTATATACCTTTCTGCTGTTGTTTCTTTACTATTTCTTTTTTTTTATTTCAGACACTAATTCTCTTCTGAGTTCCTCTATACCTTTCTGCTGTTGTTTCTTTAGACTCTATTAATTGAGACATTTCAGCTGAGGTAGTGTCCTCTGCACTTATTTTGGGTGGGCTCAGGACCTGAGGTTGCATTTTCCTCCTTCTCTTTGTCATTTTGTATTGCACTGACTTCTGGCCTTCAGTGTTGAGCTTTGGTGCAGTTATAACCTTAGCACCTACTAAAATTCGTGTGCAGATGTACTAAGTTTGAGTTCATCCTATTGTGCCAGGCTTGGGTCTGGCTCCTGTGCCCATCTTCTTCCTGCTTCAGCCTTGGATGTTAATCTTTTGTACCCCTCTGGCAAGATGTTCTGCTGTTGGATTAGCTAGGTGGTTTCAGCCCCTAGTCTTTCTGCAGGGAATTCAGGTGCAGAGTTTTATCCCAGACCTTTATGCCAGACCTGGGCTTGTTCAGGAGAGGACCAGCGCAGAAGGTCTCCCACAGTCTTGCAGGGCCTGGACTTGGGTGTAGCTGGAGGGTCCCAAGAGCACAGGGGAAGTGAATGTTATCACTCACAAAGCAGGCTTGGGCTGGCTCCAGAGGTGTGGAGGGGTGCTGAGAGTGCAGGAAACATCTCATTCATGCAATGGGCCTGGGTTTGGCCCAGAGAAGGCTTTACTTTTTATACTTCAGTTTTATACTTTTCTGCTGGATGGATAAGAAGAATATAAAGCAAGACCTATATAAGAAGAAATCAGTCAAATCCCTTCAGGATGTACCCTGATACCCTGTACCATGGTTTGTAGACCCTTTGTCAGTGTCAGCCATGTGGATGAGTCACGGCCATTGCTTGACCAATTTGCCCCCTGTGACAGCCTGAGTGCATGTTTTCTCTCTAGATGACTCTCTTTAGGCACACTTTATATCATTAAACCCAAAAAGGTGGTATAAATGTAGTGAAAAAATACTATATATATATATATATATATATATATATATATATATATGTATTTACAAAATACATAGGATAGATATACAGCTACTTTCTCTTAGTTCAGTGAGAAGAAAGTGTTGGACTAATAGTGTTTAGACAAGATATCCTGTCTACATTCTATGAATAACTATTTCAAAGACAATAATTGAAAATGTATTAATTATTGTAACTGTCCTATTACCTGTTTTGAAACTGTCTCATTGCTATTTCTGTTGCAATAAAATTAATTTTAAAATGTTTTTCTCTCCTCTCTTCACAGTTTTTTTGGACATTTGAAGTCCTTAGCTGCAGCTATTTAAACTGCATATATACTTGAATATAAATTGAGGAAAGGATATCAGGTAGAATGTGATTTTCTGGGCCAGGAAGATGGCTCAGTGTAATGAGCGCTTCCCTGGCAAGTGCAAGAGCCTGAGTTCAAGCCCCAGTTCAGGCAAAAACAAAGAAAAAAAGAAAGAAAGGTATTTTCCGTTTTGTGAAAACTGACATCAGTAACTCATTAAGTTTATACTGATCTTAGGTTTCACTGGGAAGCACACGCGAAATGAATAGTAGCCTGTACTTTCCTGCAGTGACTCTTGACAGGACAAGGTAGCATTACAAGACTCCAGCTGGAAGTGACATTGGAAGGGCTGTCAGTGGAGGCATAGGCACAGGCTATAGATGTTCATCTCACACTTGTGTGGTATTCCAGCTGCAGATGAAGATGGTTGTCAACTTTTTCAAGCTCCCCTTGCTGCAGGTGATGGGGACCAAAATTTGTCTCTGCATTCCTTTATTCTCCCACTTGGCAGAGCTTGAAGTCTGAAATGCTAATTTTGGGAAACTTTCAGTCTGATATTTTGGATCTTACTAACATTCTGTCATTTTTATTTCAAGTGAAAATTGCTAAATTATATAGTCTTGAATGGTGTAAAAATAATAAATATGGACATTCTATAAATAACTCAAATATTAATGAGAGTTCTCTAACACTCTGGGCAGAAAATTATCTTCATCTTACACTATTAGAAAAAAGGCATGAAAAATTACTTAATCACAAGATATACAATGTTTATCAGTAAAATTAATCTGCAAGTAACATAATAGCCAAATATTCTATTGTAATTGTAAAGCCATTATCTAAATTATTAGCTGAGAAAGAAACTAAATATAATAAAAAATGAAGAATCATTTCTATTTTAGGCACACTCAAAGTTAGCTGAAAGAATACTTGTCCAAAATTACAAGCATAAGTCAAAATTCACAGAGTCCTCAAAACAAAATGCAAAATGACGGTCATGAAATCCATCATCCCATCTAGTAGCAGCTTATTTATAAGGTGACTTACACTTTGAGATAAGATTTCACAGATCTTTCACTAATATAATAATCCTTTGAAGTAGGTGGACATGAAAATAATTATTCCTAATTTTCAGATGAATATACTGAAAAATCAAGAGATTATGTAACATGGCAATGTCAAACGTGTAATTCAGTTGTCTTGTCTTTAGGGTGGGTCTTTTTCGCTCTCTGTGTGCTGGACATAGATCTTAGTATTCTTCATATAGCAGCCACTGGAAACTCAGTTTTCTTGAATATCTCAAATATGCAGCTACATGCATCCACACATGCATACACATATGAAAGTGTGTGTGCACCCTGGCACAAAGGTTGTGCTAGTATATTACACTTATATGTTGGCATTCACACCATGTACATTCTCCCTTTTGTAGCTGGGCTGGGCCAGTATTTGCTTAAACCAAAAGAATAAGTAGAAGTTGTGAAGGTTCAGAACCTAACCCTTAGGAGTGACTGACCTCTTTTATTTTGTGTTGTTAAGCGACTAAGACATAATGAAAGAAGTCCTACTGCTCTGCTGGAAAAACCATCTGAAAGGAGAAACAATGTGGAAAGGCCATTGCCCAATGGAGATCACCTAGAGGAAGAGAGAAGGTGAGCCATCCCAGAGAGTCTTGCTTGAGCCCAACACAACCAATCTGCATGCTGAATTCAGTTAGACTTATTATCCTGAGAATGACAGATAGAAGAACCCTCAATCAAACACAAACTTTCTCTTTCTCACAGGATTGTGGTTTTAAGACACTAAGGTGTGTAGTGGCTTGCTGTACAGCAATAGACAACTGAAATAAATACCAAAGCAATATGTTTCAGACTTCATTGTTCTTTCTAATACAGAGTTATAAATGAGTCAGTATTCCCAATCCTGTATCGCAAAATTCTGATGACAATTCTGTGAATTCTGAATTGGATCTGTTTCATCATTAGAAGAAAAGAAAGGCCTGTCATGAAAGGCTAAAATGTTCATGAAATTGACTTTTTAAAAATCAGAACAATAATGTTGCTAATTGTTTGAACCAAAGACAGGCACAATGTGGCTGCTCAGATATGAAATGACACTCCATAAACTTGCAATTTCATTTCACATCCATGAATGCATTTCCATCCTATGAGGACTGCTGTGTTCCTGGGTGCTTTCAATTCTAGGAGTGTCATCTTGGGAAAAAATAGCAGCAGCTTGGCTATGAAACCAGAGGTTTTCAAATGAGCAAATTTTCAGCACTCTGTTCATTAGTGAAATCAATGACACTGTTAAAAGAATGAGAAAAATTGTCAAAATATGAAATGAAAATGATGACTCTAATGGGACTTTAGAAGTGCAGGGGAGAATGGGAGTGGAGGGCGGCCCAGCCCATTGACCATCCTTTGATTCACTCTACAACAGGCTAAATAAGTTACTTCAATCTTGGTGACTGCCCTGCCTCTAGGTTAGTGGTGGCAAGCCTATAACACCTGTGGTTTTGTGTTTTTCTTTTAAAACAAAAGATGTTAATTTATGAGTTGTTTTGTCTAAACTCAAAACTCAAGATTCAAGTGTAATTGGAATGTTGGCACTGTGCAATAAATAAGTGGCTTTGGGGTTACAGTTTGGGCACTCAGTTTCTATGTATGGCTCTAATTCATTCACATCTTTGAAGTACTTGTAACAGGCTCTTTGGGGATCATTACTTGGTTTACTTTCCTTTCTCTTCAGATTGAAAGTACTTCAAATGGTTAAGAGAGTCCCTTCAACTGTGTGATTTCATATTACTTTTTACTCATTCGTTTTATTTTTTAACTGTGTGATTTTAAAGAACAATATTTTCAGATTGTAATTAACTGGCTGTAGGCTTAAATGGAAAACATGACCATGGATTACAACATGGAAACACGTGATTCACAGAGATGGGGCAAGGCCTGAAGCAGTGTGCATACAGTGAGATCTAGCTCTTCCATCTCTTTTTTTCTTGTCCTTCCAATGACTTGAGTGAACTCTTCCGCTGATAGTTGATGTTTGTTGACAAATTACCATAAAGGCAAAGAAAGCACAAGATGTAGACCTTACTTGGAAGGACTCTAAAGTTTAATTCAGGAAATAGAGGAACAGGAGGCTGTGAACCATTCTTGGAGTCAGAGAGTTTCAGAGAATCTAGTGATGTAACCAATCTCCCCTTTGTTTGGGGAAATGTACATAAATTAAATATACATGTTGATTTCCTCTTGTTTTTAAGTCAGTAGGTAAAATAGATTTCACAATCTTAAGCTCTTTTCAGTTGCAAAAATGCCTATGATCCTCATTTGCCCCAACTACTCTATAACAAATTACATTTATGGTAACTTCTTCTTTAAAAGGCAATTTCAGAGATGTGTTTCTTAATGAAATTGTCTTGAAAGAGATGTGTAGTATAAACTATTGCTCTGATAATTTTGATAAATAAATTAGTAAGAGAGTTCTGCACAGTAGGATGAAAAGTCAGGAAGTCAAAATACAGCAATGAGCAAGGAAAAACATTTTCACAAATGTGAGTCTTCTGTCCAGTCATTTGAGCTAGAAATCAGAGACAATTGTGAAGCAATACTGGACTTACATGAAAAGAAAGGTAAGTTATGCACAGTATACAGAGAGATACTGTTCTTGTGAAAAAACAAAGGAAAGTTAGAAGATTAGAGGTCAGGGGTTGCTGGGATATCAGTAAGGAGTCAATCCCTTGTTCAGCTTCCTACTTTTAAATGGATGTCAAAAATATGGAAAAAACATTTGATTCAACATAGAAAAGGAGTCTGAGGAGCTAAATGATAGAAAGCTCCTTTTATTTTCCAATATGGGAATAATGTATGCTTCCTGGTGTGCACATACCTATGCGTACTAATATGCTTACAACACACACACACACACACACACACACACACACACATCTGTTGTGTTTAGTGGATGCATAACCTGGAGAGAACAGCACAACCCTTTTTATTTTCATTTGTACCATAATGATATGTTGGGAAGCTTTTAGCACCAACCTAAATAGAACTAAAACAAACTGCACTAATTTATGGAATCTCCCCTTTCTTCATGTTTGAGTTCTAGGTTGAGGACCTGGCTTCCTGTACCTCACAGCATCCTTTAAGAGTGTTTGAGAAGAATACATTTTAGAACAACACTAACACATGAACTGGACTGATGAAACAGTTAAGCTTGAATTCTTAATCTCAGGTACATGACTCAAATGTTATTTTTTTTCTTTTCCATCACAATTTTCATTACAGTAAGTTAGGGAAGATTAGAATATAGCCTGATTGCTTCCTGACAGAAGTTCACTCACAAGAGAAATTCCTTGATGTTACCTCAGGATCTAAGAAACAAGTTCATTCTAAATAAGAGATTGTTATTTTCCCCCATAACTATATCTTGAACTCAAGAGATAATGCAGTGAACATCCTCTATGCCCTGGAGTTTCTCTCTCTTCTGTCCTCATGAGAGCTAAAAGAAAGACATAGTGAATCCAATCATGGTAAATGAATAGACCTCCTCTGCAGCTCAGGCCAGACATTTCTCATGCTTTGTCTAGCTGTCTCTAATTTTCTGTTTGATTTTCCACAGCAAGCAAGATAGAGGGTTGTTTTGGTAGAAATTAAATGTGCAAAAAAATGTTTTACCATCTGCTTGAATACTGTTGGATGTTATCCCTCTAGAAGCACTCATTATTAAAAATATTTATTGGACATGAACAATATAACAATTTGTGTTCCAAATGTGGTTTCCTCCCTCAAATGAGAGTGATAAAGTCACTGTATGTTGCATTTAAGAATGGCCTAGATTTAACCTGTCCCTGAATGTTGTTACTCTTGAATCTATTTTACCCCTCAGGAAGAAGTTACTTAAGGTAAGAATTGCGTTTCTTTATTTAGAATTTGAGCAGTCCTCAATACAAGCAAATAGTAGAGGCTACAAATGTTGATTGACATGAATTTGTGACTCCCACTTGATGCTAAAATTCAAGCTTTTAAACAGACTATGACAGGATTTACTATTTTAGATCTGTTAACATCTGTTAGTTTTCTTTTTGTTTTCAATGCCAAGCATGCTCCAACCTAGGCTTAAAGAGACGCCTAATATAAAAGCAAAAATACCAGCCACTTATTTTCCCAGTCTTCCTCGAAGCAAGAGTGCTGCAAGAAGGCCAATCTACATCAATTACAAACTAATAAAGGGAAGAAGTCCCATAGTGTGGAGAAGTTTTCTGCAGGGACATTAACTATTCTTGAGGTGGTGACACAGTTCACAGTGAAGACCATAGAGACCAGTGTTCATGGAAATGGCAGAAATCCTCTTCCCCAATTCTTCATAGTTCTAATTCCTGTAACAAGATATTGCCAGAATGTTTACCAAGATAACTCTAAGGCTTTCTGGGTCATTCTATAGCTGCAATATCCTTTCAATGAGTTTTTCTTCTGCTTAAAGAAGACAGGGAATTTCATGTGATTTCTATGGTAAGAAATGTCATTAATAACATGGACTTCTTCCTCACTCTAATGACTCTAACATCTATTCACCTCACAATATTTTGCATTCTTCTCATGAACAATTTTTGTTCTAGATTCTCTTGTGCTTTAACTGTTTTTATTTGTCAGCCTTTTTCATGTGATATTACAAGGTCTTTATGATCAACAAATCACATCATCCTTCTTTATAAGCTCAGAGACAGTGGAATCCTTAATAAAAAGTATATGCTGTATACATACTATATTGGTTCATATAATCTAAATAGCATAACAACAGTCAATAGTACAATAGGCATCATTATTTCTGGAGTAAGATGGAGAACACATGGCTTATGTAAAATTGAAATTCAGTGCCATATAAGAGGAACGAAAGATCTTACTGAGTTCAAACTGCTTTGAATGTAATTTAATAAAATCAATTTTGTAACTAGACAGTTAAAATGAAGACTGATTGTAGGTGCAGCCTTCAGGCTAAAATTAGATAAAATAAGAATGGAAGAATAGATTTTCAATGTAATTGGTCTCATATAATTATTAGACTAGTACTCATGGTGCATACTTTCCCTCCCTTTGCTTCTTCTCTCTTCATTCAAAGAGGATTCACATGACAAGGTCAGACGAAGTTATTTTAGAATTCAGTGTTAAAGGAATTAAAAAAAAGAATTGGGGAAGGGATGTAGTAGAGGGTAAACTTTTTTGAAAAGGTAGCCTTGGCTGTGAAAATCAGCCTAGAGTCTGATCTTTGTGTTCCAAGGAGGGGGTTCTAGTTTCCATTCTCTCTCTCTCTCTCCCTCTCTCTCTCTCTCTCTCTCTCTCTCTCTCTCTCTCTCTCTCTCTCTCTCTGTGTGTGTGTGTGTGTGTGTGTGTGTGTGTAGGACTGCTTGTGACAAGCTAGAAAAGAAATTATACCTTCATCTGAATAAACAAAATCTGGTCCTACCAATGTTAGTGTTCTAATGAATCCATATGAAGCAATGCATTCTTCTGTATGGTCATTCAGTAATAATTTTTCAAAAGAAATTTCTATCATATGTCTCTCTAGGCTCTGGAGCTAGAACAGTGAATGAGAAAAAAACTGGCTTTCCAAGGGCTTACATTCTGATAAGAGAAAGACAGTTAGGAAGCAGAAATACATTCTAGATATCAGATCATATAAAACAATATTTTAAAAACAAAATAGGACAAGGTGATGGGAACTTCTACCTTAGATAGGGCCACTACACAGGCTCTTCCTTTGAGGTAGATACATTTCGTAACAGACTTCAAAAAAGTATGAAGATCTACCCAGATATCGGGGGAAAGATGCTGCCAGAAAGATGGGTAGCAAGGGCAAAGTCCCAGGGCCATGGTTGCACATGATGTGGTTTACAAATAGCAAGGAGGCTAGTTTACCTGGAACTGATTGACCCAATGGAGGAATGATAGAAGATGGCCTAGGCGAGCAAGCTGGCCAGTGTATGTGCTGACCAGGTCACACTTTGATAGAATCCCTGTTGTCCCAACTGTTGAGAGTGCCATGTAAGAGAACCATCAGTTGTCCCATCATTCAAGTACTGCCTCAGATGCTAAGAGCTATGTAAACAAGGCCTTACTTCTTCCCAAGGTAGCCCATATCTAACAACTGAAGATAAGGGAGTGTAAAAGCCCAATATCTAGGTTTTCTTCAGATCAACTCTAACAATCTAAGCCAGGTGAACTTTCCGTGAAGTCAGCCAAGGCATTAGCTGGCCACATGTGGCAGTTTGGCTTCTCTCTCTCTCTCTCTGTTTCCATGGATGTTGATCTGGGTGCTCTCTAGTTAGAGCTCTGCTGTGTAAACTCCAGCTCAAGAACTCACCAGAAAGGTATAGAAGGACTCCTTTAGGTAGTAGATCTAGTAAAACTGTTATTTAAGACCCTCTAGGAGGCTGAGCAGAGGAGTAATGCCATCTGATTTATATTTTAGAAGTCTTATTTGGCTGTTCTATGGAGAAAGTGTAGAAAGAAAAGAGTTGAGAAGGCATTGAAGGGATCCAGGCAAGTGGTGCTGGTGACTTTAGACTAAAGAAACATTTGTAGAAGGGATGATTTCATAAAAGGCTCAAGATACTTCCTGAAGAGAAAACAGAAAGAATAGAGCAATGATCTTCAATGATCTTTAGTGTATCAAAAGGGCCATAAAACTTAACAGCACCAGAAACAAAGGAGTCAATTAAAAGCATAGTTATTTTATGAACTCTTGCATTGTTGTAAATGTATAATAACACTGATAAAACTCAAGTCACCTTATAGCATAACCAAAATTTCAGGTTATGTCATAGAAACAAATATCACAGGGTTACCCCATGCAACACAAATGCTGGTGGGTTACATAGTCTTTTATTTCAGAGCTCACCTAAGTATCTCCCAAGAGACAAATATGGCCTTCCCCTTGTTACCAGGTTGGCCCACATCCTAAGAATAATTTTTAAATTTTTAAATTATTAAATCAAAACTAAAAATAAAATAACCTTTTCTTTTCTTTTTTTTTTTTTTTTTTTTTTTTTTTTTTTTTGTGTGTGTGTGTGTGTGGTACTGGGGATTGAACTCAAGACCCTGTGCTTGCCAGGCAGGCACTTATTCTACTGAGCTATCTCCCCAGTGCAAAATTATTATTATTATTTTGTGTGGAACCAGGGATTGAACTCAGGATTTTGCATTTGCCAGGCATGCGCTTGTGCAGCTGAGCTATACCCCTGACCCCCAAAATTTATTTACTTTTTTAAATGTATTTTAGCACATAGGGTCTCACTACACAGATTGGTCTCATACTGAGCCTCCTGTTTTCAGCCTCCCAAGTACTGGGATTACAAGTGTGTGCCACCATACCCAGTCTCAGTTACAGCCTTAGCATATAGAAAGTGGGGTGGGCAATGTAGAAAATGCCATGTTGTAACACTTAAAATGGTATGAAATTAAAATTTTGGCATCCGTATAGTTTTACTGAGTAATAACTAAGCTCTTTTGTTTATATTTAGCAATGCCTGCTTGTCTTTTTGTAAAAGCCAAGGTGGACTCTGGGAGCTGAGGCAAGAGAATTGTAAGTTCAAGCCCAGTTTGTGAAAGTCAGTAAATTAATTAAATCCTTACTTAAAATTGAATTTTAAAAAGGGCTAAGGATGTAGCTTAGTGAGAAGTCCTAAGGTTCGATCTCTAATATTACAAAAAAGAAAAAGAAAAGAAAAATTAAAACAGCATGGGGACTAGGAAATGTAACAGAGACCATATGACCCACAAAATCTACTATATTTATTAACTAACCCTGATACAAAGATATGCTGACCTCTAGTGTATCCCACAGAAGTACAGCTAGGTGGAAATGCAAGCTGTGCTGGCAGGAGTGCTGGTAGAGTGGGTGACCTGTTCACTTACTATAAATTTGTTCCTGCCAGATCTTAGAGCAGTGAGCAACCATTCAGGGTCAACTTGTTAAGGCTTATTCAAAAGATCTATTGAATTCTGTTTTTTATGAATGTTTTTGCTCATTTCAAGGTGTATCGTGATGCCTTGGGTGTTACTGTTTCTTATTAACATAAAACACAGGTTTGGGCCCTCTGTAGCTGACCTTGTAACTGTCAACTAGTCTTATCCAATATGCAGCATGCAATGACAAATGAAAGCAAATGGCAAACAATTCAGTGTCATTCTCTGTGGCTTTCTATGGTTTCATGTTCCAATTTCTCCTGTTCTTGACCCTTGTCTCTAGCTCTCCTGTTTTTCTCCTGCCCTAGCAATTTGGAGTTGACATTTAAACTTGATCTTCCAAATATTGAACCTTAGATTTCTCCAGGGACTTTGACTCATGCTTTCTTTTCTGTCCTGCACTTAGATGTCCTGTAGGAATCCCTGGACTGGCTCTGACCCTAGCACTGGTCCGCAGCACCCTCCCTGCTTAACTCTACCCTTACACTGTGGGCTACCTCACCAGCTGGCTATGTTTCTACTGTTGGCAATACAGTTTCCCTAGAGTCATCTCTTATTTGTATGGAGCACACACACAAAAACCAAACTCAGCTACACTGTGTTTCCTTCTCTTTTTTTTTTTTTTTTTC
>PVKA01049160.1:0-13398 GCA_004027165.1 Ctenomys sociabilis | reverse complement strand
AAGGTTCTAGAGGGTGTTCAGGGTCTCACTGCTAGATCAATTTTTTTTTCTTCTTGAAATAGTGGATTGTACTTTATGTAAATTTCTATAGTTTTTAAAAATTTTCTATTAGCATAATTTAGAGTGTATAGTGATTGCAATTTTTGTGGGGAGTTGGTACATGTACATAGGTAAAAATTTTAAAAGTTACTCATCAAATTTTATTTGTAAACAATTTAAATATGTAGTCTCTCTTTAAAAGTTCTTTAAAATGAAATAGATTTTATTTTAATAAAAAATTTAATATTGAAATGTTTATTCAGAAATTCAGAAAAATTTGTGTTTTAAATGTGATAGAACCTTTTCTTCGACAGTTAAGAAAAGGTTCTCCAACTTAAAGCATAACTGATCATCCAGTGACTGTTTAAAAACTATTTTCAGGGCGAGCCCAATAGTTCAGAGAATTAAAGCACCAGCTTAGGCAGTTGCAGTGGCTGGGGTTTGATCTCTGCTGTGCCAGCCCTCCCAGCAGGGCATGCTGAGCTGGTGATTGAGACTGGGTGCATTGGGGTGCACGTGTAATCCCCACTCTTGGGAAGCTGAACACAGTAAAATCACTATGAGTCTGATGTACATAGTGAGACCCTGTAGATCCTTTCAAAACACACACACACACACACACACACACACACACAAAAAAAAAAAAAAAAAAACTATTTTCATACTGTGTTTTCTCTATATTAAAATCTTACCATCTAGGTAAAGGAACATATATTTGATGAATGTCAAAGCAATATTTTACCTTTATAATATACAGTATTTGACTAAGGATTAATCACCTTCTAATTAAAATATTACAGTACATTTTTCAGTGTATATGATAATATTGCTAATTGGCCAGCCTTTTTTTCTTCATGATAGTCCTTCAGTGTTTTGCAATTAGAAACTAAAAGCACTAGGTGTGGGGATGCCTTCTCATAGTCCTAGTATTCCTTTTTTTAAAATAATTTTATTGAGACACAAATATCTCAATAAAATTATAGGTAGTTTCAAAACCAATTAGTAGGACAGTTTCAATAATTAATACATTGCATATTGTTGTCTTCTTAGTGGTTATTCATAGTACAAGATGCAGACATGATATCCTGTCCACAAACACTATTAAAACAAATCCTTCTATTCTTATTTTGAATATACAGATACAAAATGGTTGTTCATTTGCATCCCCTTTTTTTGCTTAGTTTTGTCAGAGGAGGGTATTACATTGTCATAAATATTATAGGTGTGTGAATTCAGCAAAATATTCTAATATAGTCCAGTAGTCCACAATAGTAGTGGGTTTTCTGTAAGACTGGCAATGTCAGTTGTTGACTTGAGCCTTTTATAGCTCAGCATGTTAATATGACTTTACTTTTTATACTTTGTTTTTATACTTTTCTCCTGGATGGTTAAGAACAAGATAAAGCAAGACTTATGTAAAAAGAAATGTAACTCTTGTATCTGATAAGGTCAACCAAATCTCCTCAAGATTTATCCTGAAACCATGTACTGCAGTTTTTAAATCCTTTGTCAGTGCTAGCAATGTGAATGAGTCAAGGCAATTGCTTGACCAGTTTGCTCTCTGTGAAAGCCTGAGAGAATATTTTCTCTCTATATGACTCTCCTTAGGCATATTCTACATCATCGATCACTTTCCCCTGTAGGCCCATAGCCTCCTTGATCAGAAAATATGGGACACAACTGAGTTACATGATGTTACAATACGGTTTCTCCTTTGTTCCTGAGTTACATGATGTTATAGTACAGGTTCTCCTATGTCCCGAGTCTTCACTGACCTTGAAATTTTGGTTGTCCTTGCAGGCCTTCTTTTTCTCTAATCTTTGTTCTGTAAACTTAGGTTGTTAACCCTCTAGAAGAAAAGCTTGTAATTATTACCCTACAATAAGCAGTTGAGCTTAATCTCAGTGTCTTTCTGAATATCACACATTTTAAGCATAACATAGAACAGGTATTTTCCATCAAGTATTGATATGTTAAAATTTAAGTTCCTACCAAATATGAAGAAACAAGATTAAAAAATAAAAATTATTTAAAAATAGGAATACACAATTACATATTTTTACTCAGAAATTTAGAAATCTATCCATATACAGGATTGCAGCAAGACAGTCTTGTGACTTTTTTTGTCTCTTGTTTTCATTTATTATCTTTTGTTTTTAAATGAACATTTACTTGAGAGACAGCAGGGAAGTAATTGGTATGTCATGACAAGCAGTATGTACTTAGAAGACCAGAATGACAGGCATATCAAGCATGGCCCTGTAATTACACATTGCTATTCTAGGTGCAGTTGCTTAGTTCCCAGGTATCAGCATATATAGTCAGGATGAGAATCCTACCAATGAACTGCTACTTTAATAAACCTGCTGAAGATTCTCAGGATCATTGTGTTAACCATCTTGTGCATATAAATGTATGACTTTGTCCCTGTCATGTTTCCTAGCTTTTCTTCTCGACCTCTTTTCATTGTCTAATCCTCAACGTCTCACTTTCCTTTTAATTGTGTTATACCTTTCGATTTGTATTGCTTCTTTTGAGTTCTTATACTAGGGAGCTAGTCCTACGATTCTGAGAGACAGGAGTATTGTAAGCGTAAGTATTGAAAGTTCCCATGGTAGGTACTTAGTGACTTAGCAAGATCATGTCTCCAAAAACAAACAAAAAAGTAAATGGTTGAAGATGTATCTTAGTGTGTAGACCCTGCATTCAGTACATCAAAGTAGAGCAAAAGAGAGGAAGAAAACGGAGGAGGTGGAGGAAGAGGACTGTCAGCCGCAGCAGCATATGCTTGCTGAATTTGAATTTCACGTTGACACTTCATCCTTTGTTTCCAAAATTAAAAATATTGCTTTATTTTGAGGTACCTCCCCCTAAAGTCTTATCACTACTACATTTATTTCTGTAATCCTATTCAGAAAATGAGTTGCATCTTGGGCTTTTTCAGGAGCAGGTGTCTAGGTGGTCTTATAAGTGTTTGTTAAAGACCTAACAGACGTTCATAGGAATTGGCCAGAGAAAACTTCTGAGATTAAAATGACTCAAAGTTAAGTAGAGTGCCATTTATTCACCTGAATGTTTATTAGGCAGCTACAAGGTTCCACATAGTCATCCTGGTCACAAATATACGAAAAGAAATGAAACATGATTCACCTTCTAGTAAGAATAAAGGAAGCAAAATGAAGAAATAAACTAATATTATAATAAACTTACTATTTGCCAAATAATTATTCATGCTATTATATAAAAAAAATCAAAGAAATTACGCACTCTTCAAATTTCCCAACTTTCATAGCTGGTACATCGTAGATACCAGCTGATAATAGGAGCAATAGAATAAGACCAAAATTATTTATAAATTACTTCACTGAAAAGATTAATATGTTAAACAAAATTAATATTAATTTTCCTAATTTTTCTTAGGCACAATGAAGTATGAGAGCCATAATGTTAAAGGGAAAATGAAAACTGTCAGGTGCAACAGGAAAATTTTGTTTGTTTATGAACCATTCTTCTCCCAAAAAAGTAAGCCTTAATTTTCTTAACCAAATATCACCACATTAGTTTTTCTGCTATTTTCAAATTAGTTTGAGTATCTCCTAGTAACATGATTTGCCTCTGATACTTCTGTAACCAAATTTCTATCTCAGTGTTTGTGGGAAGGTATGTCACCCTGGTTTGGTTTTTGTTTTTCAAAGAACATCTGCTATTAATTGCAGCTTCACCACATCCACCCAATTCTGGCTCCTGTGACATTTCCTAAGAGCAGAAAGTCACCAAGTCACCAAGAATCACTGTAACCTTTTGGGGCAGACAGGAGACAGTAGAGAAAATCAAATTTCTGTCTGTGAGTTATCATTTAACCTCAACTCCTTAGTAATGACTTTTAAAGTATGTGACATCCAAAGGGTCTGAGCTGAACTGGGTAGGGAAATCCTAGGGACAGGATGCTGACCTGTGAGTGACTGATATTTAAAAGGTTCATATATAGTTCTCCTTTTCCAAGTGCACAAGCATCAAAGTATTATTGAAATGAAATGACTTAATCCTTCTTTGGTCATGATATAGATTTTTAAGTGATATTCTTAAATTCAAGGTTTCATTGTTCACTACAAATGTTCACTGTTGTTCGCAAAGTCAAAATGCCTGTTAAAACTTCCTTTGCAATTTATAAGCCAGGCTTTAAGTGATACAAGTTGTTTCATTTATTTATCTGCCTCTGGCAGTTCTAACAATGGAAAACTTAGTTTTGGTTATGAATTTCATTACTGTAATTTAATTCTGTTATAAATCATTGATACTAAATAAATGATAGCATTACCCAAGCTTTATGTTATTCTAAACTGCTTAGAAAAGGAAGTGCAGGGCCTGCCAGATAGCTCAGCAGATTACAGTGCCTGCTTAGGCAGACACAGAGGCCAGAGGTTTGACCCCAGCATGCTATGCCAGCCCCATCCCCAAGGTGCACTGGGAAGGCTAGTGAGACTGGGCATGGTGGCGCATGCTTATAATCCCAGCACTTGGAAGGCCGAAAAACAGGACAGTCCCTAAGAGCCTGATCTGTGTAGTGAGACCCTGTAAACCCTGTACTAACTACATTTTCAAAAAAGGAAGTGCACTCATAGTTTTTCTCACTGCTTTTGCAGAATGAGAGAAACTGAAAGATGACATCAGAACTTTAGCCAGCAATTACAGCATTACTATTCTGTGTCCTCCGACTCCTAATATTTATCCTGCTTATAAATAAGACACAACACAGAACTTACTACTGAAGTTCAATTCTATTCATAAAACATCAAACCAGATTAACATTGATTTGTACATTACCCTCATCACAGTCTTCGTATTGGGAGAAATTTGGTATTAGAATAATTGAAAAACAAATTGCAATACATACATTTATTACAAGCAAATTGGTTTTTAAGAATGTTTGAGCATCAAGGGGTTCAATTAAAACACGTTACCTAACACCATCTGTACTTCAGCCTATTAATTTTCAACTATTTTTGTGAATTTCTGTACTTACTCTCCTATGTACTTTGAGCCATTGTGGAACTACAGAAAGATGAGATTCACTAGGGTGGAAGAGTAACCACTACTGAGAGTCACTCAGAATGGCATATGTCTCTAAGTGCACACTTCAATATATAGATGCTTCTTCATCTTCTGCTGCATTATGTATGATTCTGTACCTAAAATTTGGCAATTATGCTCCTTCCTTACATTTTCCTTCTAAAAATAAAAGAGCAAACAAAAACATATTAAATCAGATTCAAATCAAGAAGAAAGGTTAAAGTCTCTTAAATTCTGATAATCACAGAGTCATGTTATGACTCTCTGGCCACAGGACATAGAGAAAGGGAAGGAACTGAGGCAGGAAGAGGTGGGAAAAGTCACCTGAAAGAAATCCTCTCGGAGAAATGAGACAACCATCTCTTTGTTGGGAATCAAAGAGGAAGTAGAAGATATAAAAGTGGTTTCTACAAACCATGTTCAAATTAAACAAACAGACTCCTGTGCCTCTGGTATAATCCCTTGCTGAAATGATGTGTAATTTCTATGCAGCTCCACACCAAAGACCAAAAGCCAAAAGAGCAAGTTCTTTCTGAAGTTGCTGTTGTTGCTTGCCACAGTCCTATCATAAGTGGTCTTCATTAATTTTCTCAAAGGTGAGTCAGAATCTATGAAATGAGACAATAGAACTAACAGGCAATTTTATTGCAAAATTGCAGAAGTCCAAAACAATGCCTGACACAGAAACCAAAAAAGAAATTGAAGCCCTCATCTGTTGGACAAAAATTCCAATAGAAATGTAAAGTGATATAATCTGAAAATTTTCAAATTAATGTAAAGTAATAAAAATATATATAATAAGTCTCATTTTAATGAGTCATATTCTAGGCAACTGATAAAAAATCAACCAATTTAATGTAATGAATACGTCAAGTTATCATATTGTAAAAAGATAGATATCTTAAAATCTAAAACTGTGGATTACTAAAATTCATTCTAGGATCAATAAATTGAAATGCACACTGTTAAGGTTTGGATACTTATAATTTGAATTAATTCTCCTGATTTTTCTTAGGCACATTGAAGTACGAGAAGCACAATGTTACAGGGAGAATAAGAGCTATCGGGTGCAATGGGAAGATTTTGTTTATTTGTTAACTATAACTACTCTTCTCCTAATAAATCAAGACTTATTTTTCTTAACCAAATATCACCACATCGCTTTTTCTGCTAATTTTGGAAACACTTTGAGTATCTCCTAATAATAGTCTTTGTTTCTGAGAATATCCAATAGATGTCATCAAAATCAAGCATTCATTTGTTAAATATTTTCTGGTAAACTTATTTAAATAGTGATATAGGTTCCAAGGAGATAAATAGATGTAAGGATGAGGGCCAGATATACTGAAAATTCAATACTCCATGCACTAAGAATTAAATAAGATAGTAGACATATTTTATACAACATAATCTGAGATGAAAAATTTTGCAAGCATGTAAAGGGGCAGCCATTGCTATGAGTTTAAGGCATAATCAAGGGAAATACTGTTACATCGGTTGGTCATGGTGACTACAAGCTGATACCAAATTTTGAACAGTCTATGATAGTTTAGAAGCAGTGTTTGATAGAATAGGAAAATATGCCAAGATAAATTGTGCTTTGCAAAAGAATGAGGAAAAATCAACCATTTATCTACAGGGTGTAGTGTCAGTAAAAGTCAAATAAAATTAAACATTGAAAATGTTAATAATTCAAATAAAGTCCATTCTAGGAAGCAAATGTGAGTGATGGCAAGGGAAAGGGGAAAGTACTCTTATGCTCTGACTGAAAGGCTTTGGGATTAAAGAGCATATTGCAGACTTAGTAATTAACGCAATGGGAAATTGATGAAGGACCTTATGATAGATGAGAAGCCTGCTTTGAAAACAATGAAAATGCACCATTCCAGAATTGGGATATCAAGTGAAAGCTAAAGTGATCAAGTCTGCTTTATAGTGACAGAGAGAAAGAGCAAGGGCACAAGCTAAAAAGTAGAAAACATTTAACATGCATCCTTTGGAAAAGACAAAAGCTACAAAATAAAGACACTTCCTGAATGAAATAATTAGTGGCCTACAGAGTGACAATAAGTCTAATTCAATCAATGCACTTAATACACATAACATGTCAGATATTAAGTTTTTTTATTAGAGAAAGGAGAAAATGTGATGTCAAAACTTCATTGCTTGCAGCAGTAAAGAGGTGGTGACATTCTCAACTGTGGACAGAGATCTACATATTAATCTTCACACACTGAGCACTGGTTTTCCTGTGACTTAATCCTAATGTCATTGACTGCTTGAGAAGTATTTATTGTTGGCTGCCAAAAAGGAAGGCAATTTCAAGTGCAATTTCAAGCCTCCCAAGCTTGCTAGCAAATTGAATGTTAAAGTCAATAGAATTTGCATGTATGAAGATTAATAGGCATTAATGTGGACTTTTCAGAATGCTTCTATCTATCTCAACCCTAGAAAATGAGAAAAATGAGTCACCTCAACTGAGCCTTGCAGCTCACCTGTGCATCATTTGTGGCACCTGACTCTGTATCTTGCAAAATTAAGAGTATGGTGTCAGAAAACATTTGGGTGATGGTTGGAAAAAAATATTAAATGACGCTGTTATTCACATACAAATGCCAGCACCAAATAGTATGGCACTGCTTTGTTCCCCGTTCTGAGCATTTTCTCTCCAGGGGTGCTAAAAATGTGCATTGTTTCCTATTCCAGACCTTCTTTCAAGCCTATTCACAACATTACAGTTTCTATTTTACAATATTATAAAGCAATTTTAGTTCTAAATTAGTTCTTCAAAAGAAACCAAATCCCTTGGAAGCTATGTCAATTATCTCTGTCCAAAAGAGGTATTTTTGATCTCTAGTATTAGAAAATAAAAATTACTGTCTATAACGTCATATCTCTGTTTCTTATCAGAAATAATTGTCCTTTATAAAGTGTTTTATTTTGGGCCTCTCTAAAATTAAAAGGTTGCAGTTATATTTTCTGTGATAAGACAGAGCAAGCATGGGCAAGATAGCTCAGTGGGCTAAGCACCTGCTAAGGCAATCACATGGACCTGGGTTCGATCCTCAGCACCACATACCATGCCAGCTCTGTCCCAGGGTACACTGAGCCAGCCACTGAGACTAGGGTGGTAGCACAGTAATCCCAGCACAGTGGAGGTTAAAATCAGGAGAATCACTAAGAGCCCGAGCTGCTTAGTGAGACCCTATACCAAATACATAGAAATAAATAAGATACCACAGTCCTGACACACGTTTGGGACAGCAGCAAAGAAAACTTTAAAAACAACCACATTGTTTCAACATTAGGGTGCAGTTTTACACACCTTGAAATATTCAATATCATGATTATAATGTCTTTGTCCTTTTTATTATGAACAAAACCCAGTGTGTGTCAGATTGTATGAAATAAAATAAAGCTAATAGTGTGGTATATCCACCAATAACTCTGCAGAATATCCTTGCATTTGCAGCCTGGCGAGAAATGTAACATAGTAAGTGCTCAACTTACAAAGAGGTACCACTTGGAGAGAGTGTTCTTAAGTCACATTTGTTCATAAGTCAGATAAAGTGACTTTTATATATCTTTAAAACAAATATAAAGTAAGAAACTTAAAAGGCAAATACAAATCAAATACTGTAAATAAACGTTTCACTTCTACATCTACTTTAAAATACAGTAGTATACAACTGCAAATAACCTCAGCTCAATCTCATTTATTTTCTCTTCTCTTTTTTAAATTTTTTTATTCATTTTAATAAGAAAAAAGATAAAATAGCAATGAAACACTTTCAAAACAGGTTAGTAGGACAGTTACAGTAATTAATACATTACATATTGGTGTCTTCAGAGTAGTTATTCAGAGATGTAGACATGATGTCTTGTCTAAACACTGTTAATACAAACCTTCCCATTGAAATAAGAGGAAGTAGCTGTTTATCTATCCTAACTATCTTGCATATACATATATATTTTTTACTAGAAAATGGTCCTTTATTTATCTTCTCCTTTTCTTGTTTTTTTTCATAGATGGGTGTTCCGTTGCTTTAAAGAGAAGTCTTTAAAGGATCTTTTCATTTTTGATGCCAGTCTAAATATGGTAGGTACTTGAATTCAGCAAAATAACACAGTGTAGTCCATAGTCCATAACAGTAATGAGTTACCAGCAAATTCAAGGTCAGTTGAAGGACTCAAGACATAAGAGAACCTCTGCTGTGACATCCTTTAACTAAGTGGTGTACCAAATTTTCTGATCAAGATTATGAGACTACATAGGAAAGTGATCAATGATGCATAGTATGCCTAAGGAGAGTCACCTAGAGAGAGAAAAAATTCTCTTAAGCTTTCACAGAGAGCCAACTGGTCAAGCAATGGTCATGACTCATGCAGATGGCTGACACTGACAAAAGATCTATGAGCTGCTGTATATGGTTTCAGGGTAAATCCTGAAGGTATTTGAGTGACCTCGTCAGAGAGCAAAAGTTACATTTTTTTGTTATATTGGTCTTGGTTTTCTTTGTTCTTAATCATCCAACAGAAAAGTGTAACCACAAAGTATAAAAAGTAAAGCTATATTAATATGCTGAGCTGTAAAAGGCTCAAGTCAACAACTTTGGATATTTTCTCTCCTTTCTATGGTTCCGACACTGTGCTTCCCAGCAGCACCACTGTGATGGTGTCTGTCACACACACGGCTAATTCGACCTGTGTCCACATCTGCAAGTGTTGGTAAGAAGCTCAGTTCCTATCTGTGAAAGGAGGCAACTAGGATGTTTGAAAGTCAGAGCCTTACTGCATGGGACGGGAGAAAAGTGAGCAAATCCTTATAAGACCTATGAAATTTATATTTAGGATGCGTTAGCCATATGATCAATAGCATAATCTTGTCTCTGTGAGCTCTTCAGGTGAGCAATAATTCATTGAAGATGGCTACTTTCACCTTCAGTTTGATGCAAACTCTAATCCCTTAGAGACAGGTACAGCTTCTTCAGCAATTAAACAGTTTGTTTCAGGTAATGTTTGGGGGGAAAAGTAAATGCCTGACAGTGTGAAGGCAGCAACCTTAATTACTATTTCCAGAGCCACTGCAAATCACTCCTGTGACCATTCTATCTTAATTATATAGCAGAATGAAATGGTACCACTGCCCAAGACAGAATGCTTGCTGTAAAACCTTCCACCGGGGCAGATGAAATACTAAAGCAAGCACCACGTTAATGGAGAGCACACCAGCTTGAGAACCCAGAGACAATTTCCGTTTAATCCATTCCCCTTATTACCTTTCAGGGTCAACACTCCCTGTGCTATGAAAGGGAAGTTATTATGTTTTCAGTCTTTATAAAATAATGTACAAGCAAAACAATCAAACTAGGTAGATTTTTGGCTTCTTTTAAAAGAAAAGTCTTATTGCAATGTAAATATTTAAAATATTTAATGTGATAAATAGCTGAAAATTACTAATTAAGGTGATAACAATTCTGATTGTTATTCTCTTGACTTCCAAGTTATTCATTTTTTCTTAATTAACAAATATTTGTAGTGTTACAGGTTTTGTGTTCTACAACTTTAGGGGGGTTATGGTCTTTATTACTAATTTCTTTTTTTTTTTTTTTGTCTTTTTTGAGACAGGGTCTCACTGTGTAGTTCAGGCTGGCCTTAAGCTCACTTTGTAGCTCAGGCTGGTCTCGAACTCACAACAATCCTCCTGCCTCAGCCTCCCTAGTGCTGGGATTACAGGCATGCGCCACCACGCCCGGCATTAATTTCTTGAAAAATATCTTGCTTTTGCCCCCTAATACTCTGTGTATGATATTTACAGACCTATAAAAGATTATGAGACTGATGCACGGCCTACTGCGTGAAGGAGGCAGGTATAGACCCATGAAAGAGGCAACCACCAGCTGAATTACCTCTAGGAATAGGATTGGCACTTGGCAAATGTTCTATCAGGACAGGTGTCTCTTCAGCAAGTTTCATTTAGGTTGTAAATCCATAGATTCAGGTAAGAAACACAGGAAAATACTCAGTATAATTATATTTTGGCAGAAGAGAAATAGGAGGATTCTTTTAAAATCACTGAAAAACTCCCGAGGAGAAAGAAAAAGCTCACATTAGAAGTTGGACACCTTGTTCATGAAACAAGACCTGGGGATCTTTCTATGATCTGTAAGCTGTCTACTCTTCTGCTCATCATTTTATAACTGCATAGAACCTGAGAAGGGCTTAATTAAAACTGTTCATTTTTAAAATGTAAACACCGAGGTTGAGAAAAACAGAGAGATAGATAGAGAGAGAGAGTAAAGGACTTACTGAGACTCCCAGTAAGGTTGAAGGGACCTGAAAGCTCTTGAAGGGATATGAACAATGCCTGGAAGGCTGAGGCAGGAAGAGTTTGAGCCAAAATTGAAAAGAATTAGTGATAGTGTCAAAAAAATAAGAGACCCAGGATCTAGTTCAGTGCAAAGACACAGGATTTATAAAGTACCTGGTCATACTGTGTTCCCCAACTCAGTCATAACACCTTGTCACTATACCACTATGTATATATACCATGCTATCCCTCCTAACCTGAAAAAGCAATAGTAAGTTGAGGTACTTCTATTTCAACAGATCATTAGATTACTTCTAGCATTCCTTCATATTTTTAAAATTGTGCATTCCCACTTTTAACAAATACCAAGCCTAGAGAAGTCTACATAGAAAACATTTTTAAACTGCAATTTAAGTCAAAAAATGGAAGAGAAAGCATTGCCTGTTCATCTATTTCAAATTTCATGGTCAATCTTTAGCATTTATCCAGAAGCATTTATGCTCAAAGTGATGTTTTATTTCCTATTCCAGTTTGCAAAAGCTACTCTGTTTAAAATTTTCAGTTATCCATAACAAAATCACATTAACTAAGTAATAAAATGCCATTATTAGAGTGACAAGAATCTTCACTACCTGAAGTTATAATGCTTGCTCCCCTACTAACAGGAATGTTGTGAGGATTAATGAGATATTTAGAAAGCACTTCATGCATACAGGGAAGAGAGACTCAAAATGCAAAGGAGAAACAACAGTACTTTATCTCCCCTACCAACAGAGGAAAGTATGTCTAAACAGATGGACATGCAGGGCTGTCTAGACATTGAGAAACACCGTTTATGTTAATGGAAGCTTAGGCTAAAGGGCCTCTTGAGAAAATACACAGCTCCAAAGCCAGAAAGATTCTATTCTTGAAGTTTCTGTGTAGGAGCCTGGGGGGTCTTTGTTTTTCAGGCACTGAAATGTTTCTCTGGGTGTCAGAAGTGTTGTACAGAAAGACAGGACAGTCGGTCATCCTCATTTCAGGTCAGCAGTTAAGATCTAAAATGTTTTCATGTGTTAAGATGAGACTTTAGAAAGTAGTTAGATTGTGTTGATGAAACTGAATGTTCTATGGGAAGGCAGAGCAGAGGTAGAGGAGGTGGGTCCCTGGGGGCTTGCCTTCCAGGGTGTATCTTTCACCCTGGCTCTGGTCTATCTCTGCTTTCCAGACACCATTGAATGCAGGAGCTTTCATCTACCATGCCCTCCTGCAAGGCTGTTTCTGCACTCGAGCCAACCCACACTGGACCCCAAACTCTGAACCCTTGAGCTAAAAGCAACCTCTCTTCTTTGAAGTCCCAAGCATCAGGAATCTTGGGTCCCCATCAATACAAAGAAAACTAATACATAAGACTTCTTTCAAATAGCTGCTACTTTTTTGTTTTGTATCTCTGTTAACCACACTTTCTAATACTCTGATTTAAATTGAGATGGGGCCAGGGAGCTAGCTCAGTGGTGTCTAGCAAATGCAAGGACCTGGGTTCAATCTCTGGTACCACATGCAGCTTGGACCACTGAAACCGGGTGTGGTGGTGCACACCAATAATGCCAGTACTGGGGAGACTGAGGCAGGAGGATCACTACCAGTACAAGCTGCATAGCAAGATCTTGACCACACAAATAATTAAGTAAATAAAAAACAATAAATAAAATATATAAATATAAACATATAAAATAAAACAATAAAGCAAGGTGATGGAATATGACAACATTGTGACAAAAAATGTAATTCACAAAAGTGAGTTTGATTTTTTTTTCCATTTATTTTTATTTTATTGAAATACAAATGTCAATCAGACAGTTTCAAAACACCTTAACCATACAGAGTCGATGAATTAATACATTGCAAACTGTTTTCATAACATTTTGGTATTGTACAAGGTGCATACATGATATTATATTTACAGGTTTTTTTATAGCTGAATTATATCAAAGATTCAA